>JAYMFT010411466.1:0-18219 GCA_038088735.1 Panulirus argus | reverse complement strand
CTGACCTGAAGGCCTTTGGAAGAATTTAATGATAATGTTTGTACGTATTTTTATTTGCTCACCAACCACAATCTATCATTTCATGATATCGTTTAGCTTTCGTTTTCTAATATTACAATTAAGCAAGTATACCTTAGGATGAAAGTCGCAATTTACTTTCCATTGTCCACAACCACATGGTAAACCTTGCGACTCACAACCATAATTGGTCTACACTAATGTTGGGTACATTAGAGATACGTTAGCTCCACAAGGAAACTAAAAATACGTACAAACATTATCATTAAATTCTTCCAAAGGCCTTCAGGTCAGTTTTCTCTTTTTCTTCAGATACGATACAGAGAAAACGTCCCCAGAAAGATATATATCTCCAGGCTTTCAGTTTACTTTACAAGGCTTATGCTCTAGGATATTGCATGAAGACTTTGGAGGAAGGCTGTGCAAGAAGGCTTTGGAGGAAGGCTGTGCAGGAACGCTGTGCAGGAAGGCTCTGGATAGTTGTGCAGGAAGGCTGTGCAGGATGGCTGTGCAGGAAGGCTATGCAGGATGGCTGTGCAGGAAGGCTTTGCAGGAAGGCTCTGCAGGAAGCCTCTACAAGAAGGCTTTGCAGGAAGGCTTTGCAGGATTGCGCTGTAGGAAGGCTTTGCAGGATTGCGCTGTAGGAAGGCTGTCACTGAAATAGAACTAAAGAGAGAGTCTGCCGCTGTCCATTAATTTCTGTACAATCGTCGTCCCGATTTTCGTAAACTGAATTATTGTTTTACGATAACAGTATTGTAATGGGTCATCCCTACTTTGTTGTACCCTTCAAAGAAAGATCTTGTGTAAATCACCACATGACTTACTGAAGTTCTGTGAATATATAATAATGTTTAAAAATCTTTCTTACCACTGCTAGGAAATAAAAAAGAAAATAATGGAGTAGAATCTGTGTTTGAAGGGGTATGTGTTCTCGGCGATGCCATATACCGCACACTGCTAGTTGAAGACAATATCTCTTGTCGTGAGTTTGTTTACATTCATCATATATGTTTACACTATTACAATTTTCCGAAATTCTATTCTATGCTTTAATTCTGAGCCTTTATCTTTAAAAATTTTGCACTCCATGAAATTTCCTCAAAACCTAAATTCCCTACGACAAGATCTCTCTAGTTTTACACCTGCCCCGGCAAAGTTGAGTCTAATTCTACGCTTTGGTTGCACAATCCTACGAGTTCTACAAATATTTTTTCATGAATGTGCCATTCATGGACGTGTGCAGTAATCTACTCGGAGATGGTAAGTTTACGCGAACCCGTCACGTCACGGAGCTGACGGGAGATGAAGGACGCTACCAGGCGGTGGTCGCCGGCCTTACGTGGTACGAATGTTTGGCTGTAGGTGAACGTCTCCCTCGGCCTGACTTCCCGGTTCACCTGCATCGTTCTGGGTCCGTAGCTGCCGCTGACCTCCATGCTGAGGAAGCACTCGTTAAGCGCTGCGTCCAGAGGGTTGCTGAACGTAAAGGTTGCAGTGCACTCCTGCCCGACCTGACACTCTGGTACCTAAAGAGGAAAGGTAAGGTGATGTTGGGCTCTGATACTTAGAGAAATTATGTTTCCAAGGGGAAGAAAAAAAAAACAAGCATCTATAGGAAATTTACTGTAAGAACTTTAAGGCATAGAAAACCCTGATACGTATAGAAACATATAATTAGCAATAATTAGGCCAAAGTTCAAGGGTAACTATATATGCAAAAAGAAAAATATTTTTCGACACATACGTCAGCGTCAAGTTGTAAATTGCCATAGAATTGGTTATACTTGCCCCATGACGAGTGCTATAGAACTGGTTATACCTTCCCTGTGACCAGGTCATACTAACCAAGCAGTCATATATGCCACACAGTTCTCCATACTAACCAAACAGTCATATATGGTACAGAGTTCATCATATATTCCTAATACATTTCGATGCTTTACTTTGTACTCCCAGAACCTCACCTAAATGCTCAGTTATCTTCAGCTTCTCGGGGGAGATTGCAAACATGACTCACTTTGGATCTTATCTAACAAGATTTCTTGAGTTCTTAAGCCTTTTTCTCCAGTTAAAGTTACCAAGTTATACTCGTTCTCTACCGTCGTTCATACACCTCTAGTAAAAGTCATAATATTATACTCTGGCTCAACTATAATCACCATATTTTATGTGAAGGAGGGTGTTTGAGTGTCATACTATAACTTGATTATATCTCGAGACCTATAATGTCAGCTAAAGACCTCTAGTCTTACGGATCTTATGACAAAAACCCTCATTAGCAATCGTCTGAAATATTACCTCGATGTTTATCCTAGGCTTCTCAAACTGGAAGTCAAACTCATCAATGTAAGACTGTTTGTTCTCCGTGACGTGACCGGTGGCGGTGATCTTGATGAAGGCCATGTCCACCAGACGCTCCTGGTACTCAGAGGCGTCCAGCCGGAGGGTGAGGGAGTCAGTCTGTCCGGCCGCCACGGTAAACTGACCCGTCATCCTCTTCAGGTGAGTACCATACACCCCGGTGTAAAATGCGCTCCTGAGGGAGAACACAGCATTGCAGAGTGATTGGGTTGTTCAATACTGTGGTTGGGGAAGTTGAAAGTACTTTCTGCTTAAGTAGGAAATGAGGTAAACTTCAAGAAAAATGGACCTATATTAGAATTTGTAGTAAACAAGGAGTAAACTATGAAGACAGACAAATATAACACAAAAATGATCATTCAGGCAAATAACTAACAAGAAAACATAAACTAGAAAGGCAAACGAGGTAAACAGGAAGAAAATGAGATACACAGAGAAATAAACTAGATTGACATTTACACATGAAAATGCACTTACATCTCTGTAAGGTGGAACCATTCATTGGCCTCACCTGGTGGAGATGTTGGCCTGCACGGTTCTTGTCTCGCTGCTCCTGTTATGAACCTGAAGGGTGACGCTCAAGGCCTGCCCTGCCACCACCTGCTGCGGCTCCAGCAGCTGGAACTCCACGTCGTAGCTCCCCTGCTCCTGCAGGATGAGAGAGTGGTAGAAAGACTGTAAGTGAGTCGTCACAATCAGAAGGAAAGGATGGGAACGCTGCAGGATCGACAGCTGAGTTGTAGTGATGGGAAGGGAGGCATGCAAGGTCCCAGGTGATGATGATGGGAAAGGAGGTATGGGAGGGATGCATGATGCGAGGGAATGGTTAGGTAATATTGACGGGAAGGGACAAATGGGAGGAATGCAAGGTAATGGATGGGTGATGTTGATGTGAAGGAACAGATTGAAGGATGCGAGGTACTTATTGGGTGATGATAATGGGAAGGGACAGACGGGAGAGAAGAGTAGTAATAGGTAATGATGATGATGGGAAGGTTGAGATGGGTGGGATGCAAGGGAATGGTTGGTTGATGACGATGGGAAGGGACAGATAGAAGGACTGGTGACATCATCATCTTCCTTCAGGAATGCCCGACTCTCTCCTAACTTTTCTTTCCCTGCCATCTCATCTGCATTATTGGTCCCTCACGTACATATAACATATGTATTTCTCTTTACATTGCCTAGTATTGTACAGGTGTGGGCCACCACGGGTCTTTGGGGATGCTGGCTTGTTCGTCAGTAAACATCTGCGCATTGCCCCCTTCCCCCAGCCAAGACCTGAGGTGAGTTTGTAATATTTCTACAGGGTACAAGCGAAAATATATATATATATATATATATATATATATATATATATATATATATATAATTTCTACTCTTCGTTGCTTCATTGTTCTTAAAGTGTATTCTGTGCTTTCTAAAGATTATTTTGCAAATATTTAAACTCCATTTTTCTTTTCCTTCAGCAACACTGAGAGAGAGAGAGAGCCCGTGGCCGCACCGAATATAGCAAACAAAAGACAAAATTGGCAGACAGTGATCAAAGACACAAAGCCACACAACGTCAAGACCCGAGAAAGTATACCATGCGATCATCATGCTATCTTCACATGTGTGTTTTTCAATAGTACAGGGCATAGGCTTAGGAAGACTAAGTGTTGGGAGGAAAGAAAATCATCCAAGGCTAAATATTGGAAGATAATAAGTACAGAAAAAAGGCTTCTTTTTATCAGCTGGAAAACCGGCTGTATATTAATCTGGCTGGAAAAGAAGAGGAATGGTTGAATCATACGTAGTTGTTCTAGACGCTTTTGGTTGATAAATAGAAAGACTTATAGGGCAGTTCCTCACACTTCCTTTACATCGCCTCAATTTTCCCCTCATGACCCTGGTCACCTGTCTGACACCCACCTGGTAGTCATAGTAGACGTCATCCTTCCTCATGCCCCTGCAGGCGTTGAAGACAGTCAGTCTCTCAGGGTTAGAGCGCTCCAGGTCACGGAATATCTTGGTGACATCTTCGCGGTCTCCCTCTCCATCGTCTTCGTATTGTCCAACAGCCTTCGTTACCACTGAGCGACACACTTCTAACCTGTTGGAAGTGAGGCAGGTCAGCGACAGGTCAGCATGCGATTATGAGTGTGGAGGCAGAGTTAAAAGTCTCAGGAAAGGTTATCAGGGGCGTTGTAAATGACACGCTTAATTGCGTAGGGTGAAGAAAAGCACATAAGCTCTGTTGGGGGAGCCAGGTTCTTCGGAAAAAGTAACCAGCCCTAATTCCTTATAGAGATCTCATGTGACACAATATTAGTGACACTGGTACATGCCACCAGGTACTTACCTATGCTGTGCGTAGGGTGTGTATCCCCACTCGGAGTCGTCGTCCTCATAGTAGTATCTAACGAAGGAGTTGAGAGTAGAGAACAAGGTGATGGTGTCCTGAGAGAATCCGACGTCCCCCTTCCTCACCGCCGCCACCGAGGATGGACCGCATCCTTTAGACAACCCTTGAAAACCAGAGAGACCGCACTGTGTTGTGTGTTTACAGAGAACCACAATTATAACAGAGTGACCGCACTGTGTATTTACAGAGAGCAACAATAGTAAAATAGGCTCTGTAGTTCGGAACCATATCTAGAGATGCTGTCCATATTCTGTTTAGTCAAACAGCATATCCCAGCTCATACCAGTAAAAATGGCCGTCTTTATGATTTTCGATTTGCCACAAGTCTTTAATGTGATACAGACTATATCTCAGTACTAATGTAATTCTGGAAGTACCCCAAGTCATTTACAGATGAATGGGACTCATTGCTACTGATGCCTGTGCAGTTTTGCTGTTGGCATAGCCTTTGTGAAATACATATAGAGAAATGTTTGAAAATTTGGTTCTAGAATCATAAGGACATAAATGGTACATTACTCGCAGCATTACCACAAATCTTCAAAAGCTCAGGTGAAAATTCCACAAGTTTTATTAAAGTGAGAACTCTGCAGGTTATATATATATATTTTTTTTCAAATAACGTAAGTGTAAGATGAATAAGATATGTCGTCTGTGAGGTGCTGCTCTAGCTACCAGCCTTCCCCTGAAAGTTATAGGTACTTAATAATATCTCCCGCCTTAAAAGAACACAAAAGAAATTAGTCCGGGATGAAGACAGTGCGGGAGAGGCGGGTACTTACTCTTGCGGCTGGCACGGGCGGGGTCAGTGGTCTGCCAGCCGGAGTAACCAGAGGGCAGGTCAGGTCGAGCCATCCACACGTCGCACCAGGTATGGAAGGCCCACATGACATCACGCTGGTCACGCCCAGGTCCCCGCTCGATCTGCAGAAGCCAGAGGTACTATTAAGGAAGGCAGAAGGCTGAGAGACTGATTATCCGTGTTTTGCATTGTTGTCCACACCAAGCCCTGCAGACTTTGTCCATGTCCTTCATTTGAGCATCACAACCTGCAAGTTCCTTAAGACTTAATTGCAGAGCAAGAGAAGCATTCTATAAGCCTCAGTGTACGAATTAATACCCTATATTTGAGCATCATTTCATAAGTCCCAGTGTACGGATTAATATCCTACATTTGAGCATTGTTTTCTAAGCCTCACTGTACGTATTGATATCATACTTTTGAACAACATTTTATAAGACTCAGTGTACGGATTAATATCATATATTTGAGCATCATTTTATAAGCCTCAGTGTAAGGATTAATGACGTTCCTATTACATCAGTAAAGATATGTTTTCATTACAGGCAGATGTCGGTTAGCTATGGCTGTTATGGAGGTTTTCGATGACTACCGTGCTCTTCATAGCTACAATCAGTGACACCTGTCAGTTCATCTGTTTCACTGACACCTGTCAACTAATCAATCATCAATGCTTGTCCTCCTCTGTGCAGTACTCAGTACCTAAAAGAAAGCCATGTCGCTTCCCAGCATTTGTAATCTGCTAAGTACAAGCGCAGTTATCACTTCTCTCTGCCTTTCGGGTTTAATGTTTACCCCAGTCCTTCCCAACAACCCATGTAGAGATGCCACCACTAGTTTCTGTGGGGTGTTATTTAACAACTTACGCTACCTAAGGGGTATAACTCGTCTCACATGGTGATGCTGCCTTGGTCCTCCTCACAGTAATATCAGTGATAATGACAATCTAGTAGCTTTTTCAGAGGTGGTGTTTTCGTGTCCAGGTGTCTAGGGAATATACATATTCCCATTCCATCTCAACAAGGATCGTGCGCACACTGACGGGATTCATGATCCTTGTAAAGACATCACAATCTGCCTTGTGGTTCCCTTCCCTGCTCCTATGTTTCTAACCTCACCATTCCTTCCCAGTGCCCCTTCCATGTCACCACTCATTCCCAGTGCCCCTTCCATGTCAATGCTTCGCACAACTTCTGTGTGGAGACCGACCTCTTGAGAACTAGCTGTTATGATACCTTCCCCTTCCCTCTTCACATAACCTTTTTTTTCTTCTTTAAGAGTCAGGTCTAGAAACACTTGCGGAGCCATAATTAATTTCCACTTCCTTTCCCTTTAACTTTTTTCTTTCGCCCAAGATGGCCTCGACTGGCGCATGTTATTTGCCTATGTCATGTCCGTCAGTATTAAAGAAAATAAGAAAAGGCGTAAACAAAGCCCCCTTACCATATCACCGAAGCGGTCTACGTAGCGGTCGACCGTCAGGGTGTGGTGTGTGTCGTGGGCGGAGGTGAGGGCGGTGGTGGGACGAGCGGGCAGACCCAAGGCGCGGCACACTGTGGACAGTAGCGATGAGCCAAAGTGGTTGGCGTCTGACTAACCTACACAAAACTCATTTTATTTGTCTATTTGGAAAATACAAAGACGAACTCGGGCACTACAACGCCAATTTCATTACTAAATGCAAAGGACTGTTTGTAAGACTTAATGTTAAAATCAGTAAACTAAAATTCAGTTACTTCTATTTATTAGACAAGTAGAAAATATGTACCTAAGTAAAGACTGCAAAAGCTTTGAATTAGAGACAGGTAGAAAATACGTACGTACCAAGGTAAGGACTGCAGAAGGAAGAACGTTAGAAATTCTATCCCCGTTTTTCTGACTGTAATTTCC
This sequence comes from Panulirus argus, assembly GCA_038088735.1. NCBI lineage: Eukaryota > Metazoa > Arthropoda > Malacostraca > Decapoda > Palinuridae > Panulirus > Panulirus argus. Next base: position 10,738 of record JAYMFT010411466.1, on the reverse strand, counting down.
TATTGCAAATCCTCATAAACTGTCATCCCTCCTAAGGTCATAACACTAACATCTCCAGTAACCCCAGGATCGTCCTAAACATATTAGTATGACGGATCTTTCAAATTTCTCAGCTTCTGATGACTCACTTGAGGTCATAAGGGCAGCCATGACCCAGCAGTGGCCATACTTAACAGGTGACGCGCCCCGCCATAGGTACTCTTGAAGGACGCTGACAGATCCCGTCCACAGGTGAGGATTTTGTCCCCCTCGGTACTCGTTCTCATAATGCGGCAGCAAGACACCCTCCTCACTCCGGTCTGATGCCTGAATCTGGTGTGGAAGACCAAAGGTTTAAAAGCTGTCGTATTCCGGCATTGGTAGACACTTGTCAATGGATATCCTCGTTCTTGGCACACTACCGTCTAAGAGAAGGGGGCATCCCAGATTTGGCACAGATGAGCAGTTAAAGCCATCTTTGCCCCTTCTACTTTATTCTTGATAAATAAGGACATCAAATCATTAGGGTGTGAGAAGACAATATATCTTTGGCTTACTAGAGAGGAAAGGTCGCGAAAATCGTCCCCATTTACTTAACTACAAGGAAGGCATTTCGCATGTTGTTCACTTACCATATAACTCATTGCCCTGGCCACCTTGACGGGGTTCCCTCTCTCAGTGTGAGGCAGGCCAGACATGTCCAGCAGGAGGCAGGCTACCGGCAGGACGCACTCGTCAAATTGGCCGTAAATCCATGGGCGGCCGTGGATGTAGCTTGACCCTCCCGTGTAGACCTTCCCGTTCTCGTTGGTCACGTACTCGGCCCGCTGCGCCTCGTTCTCCATGTACACCACATCCTCTGACAGGGTTTGGAAGACAATAGGAAGAGTGAAAAGGGGAGAGATGGGTTATTCATGAGGGAAAGGTCTGGGGTAAATGATGAGGAAGGGGGTTGGAGCTCATGATGAGGGCGAAGGTTGAGGTTAGTGATGAGGAAAAGAGATTTGGGGTTAATGATGAGGGAGAGGGTTGACGGTAATGATGAGGAATAGAGTTCAGGTTAGGAAGTAGAGGGACTAGTGAATATGGGAAAAGATTCAGATTGAAAAGTTCAGCGGTTCATTCTCACGAGAAAAGTGACTACCCACCATGGTGTGAAGTGCTTACAGTACAGCAACGCCAGTCACTTACAACTAGTGTAAGGAAGAGAACCTGGGATCATTACTCGAAGAGAGGGTGGCTGAGGGAAGGAGGGAGGGAGACAAATACAAGTAGAAAAATGACTTGGAGGATGAAGAGATGCTATTTATGTGAGATAAGAGTAGTTTGGACACCTGCTTCAAGAAGACGTTATCCAGTTGAATTACCTTACAACAGACACATGGCTGAATACTTTAACATTCCTCGCAAGGTTGGTTACATCCCTGACATTGAAGGGTTGGTACACACCTCTGAAGAAGGGGTTGAAGATGACAAAGATATCCTCGGGGGCCCGGTACTGGCTCCTCTTGTTGGGGTGGTTCTTGGTGGCCGTCTCCACCACACACCGCCACACTCCTACGGGGCACGTGGCAGGGATGTACACCTGCAGCAATGACTCGGAGTCACATCAAGGAAAGGTAAGTTACCTACTGACCTGAAGGCCCAACACACCTGGTCAGGGGAAGTCAAGTGACATGCTGACCTGTGGGCCTGGTCAGGGAAACTCAAGTTTACGTTAGGGTAAGAAGACAAAAATGGTCAAGGTAGATTAAAGAATGTCAGATCAGGTCATGAGAGGGCAAGTTCCTGTCAAATGAAATCAAGAAAGGTCAGGTCAGACCAAGTCATGTCGCGGGATGTTCCATCGAGCTAAGGCATATCAGGTTAGGTCAAGAGTAAGTCATCTCAGACACTTTTCATCAAGTTTGCTTAAATGTAATTAAAGTTTACGATCAAATTCTCATGTTAATGAAGTTTTAATCGTCATTTAAGTTTAAGAAATACTTTCATCACACTGAGTCAAATGTCAAAACAGTTCAGGATCAGGACACGTACAGTGGTAGGTAAAATTTGTAACGTTTGAGTTGCGTCAAGTTAAATCCCCTGTCAGTAGGTTAAAGTATGAGTTTTCTCCCGGTTCTGTATCATCTGGTGCCACAAATCAGTTCTTGTCAATAATTTTGTTTCCTGATTATGAATGAGGTCCAAATGCATGCATTGACGTGTGTGGTCAAGTCTGACCACTCATTTCTAACACAGAGCACAAATTCCTGAATTGTTACCGCCAAAAAAGTATATAGTAAAGTCTTCGTTTTATGTCTTTGTTGGTTAAAAGTGTCTTCATTAATTTGTGTTTGTGTACTGATGTTTTCACTACAAAAGATTGTAGCTATTATCTGTTGACGGACTCACATTTCTATCTTTTTAAGAATCTACTTTATAATGTCTTCCTCTTAGTACTACTACTGTACTGCTGGAGTATTCTCATCATCTTTATATTCGGCAAAGCAATACAATTGTTTCTGAAGATCATTGATGAATGGAATGTGAATGTGGTTTTGACTTTAACAGAGCTATGGACCTTACACTCATACCACAAGAATTGATTAGAACAAAACTTAAAGACAAATATCCCCCTTCAGATTTTGTGATTTGTACAACATTAAGGACATCAGTGCTAGAGCTAGGGCAGGTTGTGGCTTTGTTTACTTCAGGTGTTCCCACTAACGTAACTAAGCCACACATGTGTTGTAAAGTATAAATGATTCGTCAAACATATCACACAATCATTACTTACTTTATGGGAGACTAAAGAAGTTTACTGCATTCCTCCACCTCCATCTGCAGCAGCTGACACTATCAGCGCTCCTCCCACTGTCTCACCTTCCTGCCTCACCTTCACCTACCTACTGAAACAATCGTTTTCCTGCATCACCAACCGACTGAAACTATGATTTTATTTACCCCGCATATAGATACCTCCTCAAATTAAAGTTTTCCTGTCTCACCTACAGCTACTCACTGAAACTATAGTTATCCCTTTTCACCTAAAGCTACCAACTAAAACTATAGTTTTCCTGCCTCACCTAAATCTACCAACTAAAACTATAGTATTTCTGCATCACATGTGGCTATCTACTGAAACTAGCTCTTAGTTCATCCTGAACATCCTTAAACGCGAGTAAAACCGCCGATTTTGAGCACTGACTAAACCAGAGGAGAGTGTTGATGTTGCTACACAACTGGAGCCACACACTGTTGTTAACCATAGGAATGTGCCGGGCCAGTTGTAGGAAAAGCGCGTTGATCTTGCCTTTAACGCTCACGATTCGAGCTACACTTGTGGGATTTACCAAACATACAGACCTACGTGCCTATACACCACCCACTTTGCTGCTCTCTCCCCTGTTCCTGCCGTAACCCACTACCTCCTACTCCCCCTTGGCCTCTCCGTAGCACCTGCAGCGTGAGGGTGTTGGCCTCCTGCGCCTGGACGCGGACGTCCCACTTCTGTGGGGCACGAGTGAACTCCTTGTGGATGGTGAGAGGGAGGACCACCCGCGTCCTCTTGGGCACTGCTGGGTTGGGCCCGAAGTAGAAGTTCAGGTAGAGATGGTCCCGTGTGCGGTCATACTGCCTCTCCTTAGTTACCTGCAAGGATAAGGCCAGTCACACCTATGATAATGTAACATTTTCGATAATGTTTCCTCTGGCGGACATACACGAGAAAATTAATCAGTCGAATAATAATGACATATTTTCAAGACATAATGACCCACAAGTAGTATATCAACCTTAAGATTATATTCAACCATCTGAAGCAATGCTATTTGCCCGAGGAAAATAACAAAACTTGCAGGACCTCCAATAGTCACGCTGGTCATAAGTACGGGACACAGTTGGTGGGGGGCCAACACAGGTGGCGGGGATTACATCCCATTATCTATATTCCCTAAGACAATCTGCTGATATCATGGCACCCGTAGTGGTCCCAGCAGCCATATTATCTGGCAGTGCCAACAACACAGATCTCACCCTGTAATAATCACAGTGACCTGGTCCCCAGCACACAACACTTTCAAAGGCTCCCAGCCCCACCCTGTAGCAGTTCCATACACCTTCAGCGTACACATGTTGGAGTCCTGCCAGTCTCAACCCCCAGCACTTCCACAAGCCCCTCATTCCACCGTGTAACACGCGTGATACCCACCAGTGACAGGTGTAAAGACTGGCCCCAACAGGTGTGATACCCACCAGTGACAGGTGGAAAGACTGGCCCCTGCGGAAGACAGGTGTGGGTCTCTCGGGGTCGTGCACCAAGTCGTATTTCGTCGTGCGGTGGTCTCTCGCGTTCTCGGCCGGCCGGAAGTCGATGTCCTGTATACGGAGGATGTCAGCAGGTGCCCCAGGCTGTTGAGCTGTGGGAGGAAGTGTGGCAAAGGTGAGAACCGCCAGGCAGACCAGACGCAGACTACCAGATACTAGTCTCTCAGGTAGACCAAACACACATTACCAGGTATATAGTCTCTCAGGTAGACCAGACACAGGCTACCAGGTATATAGCCTCTTAGATAGACCAGACACACACTACCAGGCGTACAGCCTCTCAAGTAGACTAGACACAGACTACAACTTACATAGTCCCTAAGGTTTTGGAGAGAGGGGCGAGTATGCAGTCTGTTGGGGATGAGTGGGCCTGGAAAGTCATTCTTAGTTTGCTGATGATACGGCACTGGTGGCTGATTCGAATGAGAAACTGCAGAAGTTGGTGACTGAATTTGGAAGAGTGTGTGAAAGGAGAAAGTTGAGAGTAAATGTGAATAAAAGCAAGGTTATTAAGTTCGGCAGGGTTGAGGGACAAGTTAGTTGGGGTGTGAGTTTGAATGGAGAAAAATTGGAGGAAGTGAAGTGTTTTAGATATCTGGAAGTGGACATGGCAGCGAATGGAACCATGGAAGCGGGAATGAGTCATAGGATGGGAGTTGGGGTCGAAGGTTCTGGGAGCATTGAAGAATGTGTGGAATGAGAGAACGTTATCTGGAAGGACATAAATGAGTATGTTTGAACGAATGGTAGTCCCAACAATATCTTTTTTAAATTAGGCATAGGCTATAGATAAGGCTGTGTGGAGGAGGGTGGATGTGTTGGTAATGAAATGTTTGAGGACAATATGTGGTGTGAGTTGGTTTGATAGAGTAAATAATGAAAGGGTAAGAGAGATATGTGTTAATCAGAAGAGCGTGGTTTGAGAGAGAAGAGGGTGTGTTGAAATACTTTGGAAATATGGAGAGAATGAGTGAGGATAAGCTGACAAAGAGGGTATATGTGTCAGAGGTGGAGGGAACAAGGAGAACGGGGAGATCAAATTGGAGGTGAAAGGACGGAGTGAAAAAGATTTTGAGCAATCGAAGCCTGAACATGCAGGTGGGTGAAAGGCGTACAAGGAATACAGTAAATTAGAACGATGTGGCATATGGACCGAACTAGGGCATGTGAAACGTCCGGGGTAAACCATGGAGAGGTCTATGGGGCCTGGATGTGGATTGGGAGTGTGGTTCCGGTGCATTACACATGACAGATAGTGACTGAGCGTGAGCTGATGATGCTATGAATTATTGCTATAAGTGGACTATTTTTCTGAGCCTTTCTGTCCACGGAGAAAGTCAATCCCAGAATTCGTGTAGAATTTTTTTTCCTTGCACCTTGATTTTACCTACGGTTATGAAAAATACTATCAACTGCCTTCTCTTGTTAATGAGATAATTACAAAGTCACAGTTAATGAGAGAAAAATGGTCATAAAGCAGTGGTCAGTCCCAGCATGGTATAGAAGGGGTGGTCATAATGTAGTGGTCAGGCTATGTTTCCAGTGGCATACATGATGTAGCAGGTCAAGGTTCGCTTCTATAACTCGAGGATAGATTAGTTGAGTAGAGGTTGTTACTTTCATCTCTTGCCGTCTCTACATCCACTTAACTATAGTCAAATGGGAGGTGAGGCCCCATATAACATGAGTGGTCATACTAACTGACGGAAGCATAGTTCTGGGCTGGGTCAGCTGGCGTCTCGCTGTAGCGCCGTTGCATCATATCATGGCACACTCGCATGGCCATACGCCGGGCGAAACGCTCCTGAAGGACTTGCCTGTCATCATAATCGTGCTCCTGCAAGAAGGTATACGCCATGGCATTAGTGCCTGGGGTTAGCGTCACTAACACGTGTGTTGGGGTGAGTGAGGCTGCTTCCCTGTGCTTGTGGCGTCTGTCGAGATGAGAGGAGGAGCCTGTCTTGTGCTTGACGGCTGGAGTTGGAATCAGGGATCAGGGTTGGTAGCGGTCAGGTTGTGTGGTACTGAGGGTCGGTAGCAATGAGGGTGGGTAGTATTTTGGGAGGGTGGCAGTGAGAGTGCATGGAACTCACTGGGTAGGGCAAAGGGAAGGTGGACTGAGGGTTTATGGTACTGAGGGTGGAGGATATCACGAGTGTGTAACAACGAGTGGATGGCACTATAGGTGCGTGGCTTTGAAGGCAAATATTATTGGAATGTGTGGTGCTTAGGTTAGATGGTACCAGTGGTGAGTGGCTCTAAGGTGTGTGGGATTGAGGGTGGATGGTAATAGAGATATGTGTAATTAGTTTTTAGGAATTTTGGGTTTTAAGTATGTCACTGCCAGCGTCACTGTAACAGTGAAGGTTATAACTACCCATCGAAATCTTAAACAACCTACTGGTGTTCAGGATCATTCTGAAATCATACAAAGACTCACTGTTTATGGAACCCTTTAAGGGGGTTGGATAGGGGGTTGGATACAGAAGGAGTATGGCCCGTAGAGCTCTGTGGGTGCATGATGAGGGTGACTGGTGCTGAGAGTGTATGAACCTGACGGTAGAACCGAGGTGTATGGCTCCTAAGGGTGAGTGGTGTTAAGGGTAGATGAAAGTGAGGGTGGATGGTACTGAGGGTGTATATGGGTGGATGATCCTAAGGGAGGATGATAATAAGGGTGGATGGTACTGAGAGTGGATGGCACTAAGGGTGTATGGCCCTGAGGATGGGCGGTACCTGGGTTGGATGATACTGGAAGTGGATGGTACTAAGAGTAGATGGCACTGAAGGTGGATGGGTATCAGGGGTAGATTGCACTAAGGATGACACTGTGGTTGGATGGTGCTGAGTGTAGGATAATAAGGACGTATGGCCCTGGGGTTGGAAGGATGGATGATACTGAGAGTGGATGGTAATAAAGGTGTATGGCCGTATGGCCCTGAGAGTGGACGGTGCTAAGAGTGACCGGTACTTACATTCTGGGGCGGGTAAGAGGGCCGTGGGCAGGAAAAAGGCGGCACGGGAGGCGGCATCTTCTGAGGCTGCTGTTGTTTCTGTTGCTGCAGCTGCTGCTGCTGCTGCTGCTGAGGCTGCTGCTGCTGTTGTTGTTGTTGTTGCTGCTGCTGCTGCTGCTGCTGCTGCTGCTGCTGCTGTTGCTGCTGCTGCTCCTGGCTGGTCTTATTGCTGAGCGCGTCCATCCTGGTGAGAGACGAAAAGATCTCTGTCAGTTGCTTCTGTATCCTGGAGAAAGACAATAGGATCAGTGTCATATGCTACTGTATCCCGGAGAGAAACGATAGGATCTTTGAAATTTGGTACTGTATCTTGCTGAGAGACGATAGGCTCTGGGTCGGTTACTACTGTATCTTAGACGATAGCATCTGTGTCAGTTGCTACGCTATCCTGGAGAGAGACGATAGGATCTGTGTCAGTAGCTATTGTATTCTGGACAGAGATAATAGGGTGGGTGTCAGTTGCTACTGTGTCCTGGAGAGAAACGATATGATTTGTGTCAGTTGTTACTGTATCTTAGAGAGAGACGATAGGCTCTGTGTCAGCTGCTACAATAGAGAAGTTTTGTCAGTCACATAAAGAATATAGATTCCCTCTTTTCCAGGTGAGGTCCTGACGTAATCTTGGATTAAATCTGATTATTCTGGGTTAAGCTGTATACATGGAATACAAGTTCTCTTTGTCGTTTAGAATCACTCAGGCTTCTACAGATTCACTGAGGCTCCGACAGATTTACTGAGGCTCTTGCAAATCCATTAGGGCATCTACAGATTCAGTGTGTCTTCTACAGATTCACTGAGGCTCCTCCAGATTCACAGGGCTCCTACAGATTCACTGAGGCTCCTACAGATTCATTGAATTGGCTACATATTCATTGGTGCACATGCAGATTGACGGAGGTTCCTACAGATTCATTGGGGCTCCTACAGAATCAATTAGTTTCCTACAGACCTAGTGAGGTTCTTACAGATTCACTGGGGCTCCTACAGATTCACTAGGGATCCTATATAATCACTGAGGCTCTTACAGATTCACTGAGGCCACTACATGATCACTGGGGCTCCTACAGATTTACTGAGGCTCCTAGGGATTCGCTGAAGCTTCTCTTGATTCACTGAGGTTCCCACAGATTCACCTAAGCTCCTACAGATTCAATGAGGCTCCTACAATGAGGTATGGGTAGGTGGTTGTAGAGCTGACTGAAGCAAGTAGGAGGGCTACTGGAAGAAGGAAAGACACAAGGAGGAAGAACTTAACTGTTTCAGGAAAGTTGGAGTCTTCCGTAAAGCCATGTAGGCTTCGTGTATCCAGTTAGTGACATATGGTCATCAACCTTTGTGTCGAAAGTCCTTTTACTGTACCTGTCACTCGTTCTACCAGTAGTTAATATTCTCTCTTTATATATAAGCCCACATGCGTCAAGTTTAATATCATCTCCGTGTATAAACCCACAAGCGCAAGCTTTAATATTCTTTCAATATATAAACCCAGACACGTCAGGTTTAATGTATCATCTATAAATAAACCTACACTCGTTAACTCTAATATTCTCTCTATATACAAACCCACACGTGTAAGGTTTAATATTCTTTCTATATATAAAACCAGACACGTAAGGTTTTATTGTATTCTTTATATATAAATCCACACGAGTAAAGATTAATGCTCTCTCAATACATAAAGCCAGGTTTGTATGCAAGCATCAGTTATTGTCGAGGTCGTCAAAGGGATGAACAGTTATCATGGTTATGTTATGAGTCTCGGACTTCCTAAATGTTATGGAAATAGTTATGGATCAAAATAGTCTCTTGCAACAATATTATAACAACAAACGAACCGTTGCTTCTGATTAGGAACATATCGTGCGATTTTCCGTGGGAATGTGGCGGTTGCAGCTGCCGAGGACTTTTCAGCGAAGCGTTACTGTATCATAACCTTTAGAGCGCTGCGTTATCATAATAAATATTCAGTTTGAATGCGAATTTATATACTGAATGAACAATATAATGTGATCAAAAAAAAAATAATAATCAGTCCTGATGGTCCCTCCAAAAAGTGGAATCTGACATTTCCCGTAAATATCTCAGAATACGATGGCTCGCTCGAGCCTTCTGGAAATTGAAGGCATCCGATGATACTATAGCGAGACACATACACAATATCATATGGAAGATGCTAAAGCGAGACACATACACATGCTTCCATATGGAAGATTCTATAGCGAGATACACTGTCATACACATACTACCATATGGAAAATACTATAGCGAGACACACATAATACCATAAGGAAAATGCTATAGCGAGAGACACATAATAGTGTACCATATGGAAGCTGTAGAACTTATACCAAGCTTGTCCCAAACTTATAATGTATGCTTACAGAATGCACTAAAATGTCCATCTCAAATGGTTATTGTTTTTAGAAATAGATGTCTTGATAACCTCATCAGTTGACTTGAGGGAACGTCTATTTAACTGGTAAAGCTGCACAGCATTTTTCGTCCTTAGTCTCCAGCCTTATTTAGTTACTCGAAATGGTGAATCGTTTGATATGGCGGATAACAATTCGTTTACAGAATGGAGGAGAATGTGATTACCTGGTGTGTGCACTTATTTCCTTATCAGCCTAATATGGAGAAAGAGCTTTTGTTGTGCATATCTGGAATGTTCGCTTTCTTCTTATCTTTATTACATTCTTTCATTAATTAAATTTCTTTTGCTTGGTTACAACTCCTGTGTCAGGTCAGTAAAATCATTTTTATATTCAGTTCGTAAACTTAGATTCTACAATTGGTGAGATGATCTCATCAGTTTATCTACTTAGCAGTTCGCTTAGTTCGTTAACACTCTGGTCCGAGCAGCTAACACTCACCTGATGGCTGGAAGGGACGAGGAGGATGGGGTGTGGGCGTTGGTGGTAAAGGCCTGTGGCAACGTGGGCGGTTTGGTCCAGGTCCAGCTGGGTTTATATACGAAATGTTCCAGCCAGTGAGTCAGGGATCACTTACACTGGCAGAGGTACACTTCAGGCCGACATGCCACGCTAAACTACTAAAGTTACTCCGATTCTCTCGTCTGTATTCATTCATAATTTTGGGTCCATTTTAGATGTAATAGTTCATCTTCATTAAGACCAATATCTAGTGAATTTAGATAAATACTCCACCGTCATCAGTTATATAATGAATATAAATTATGAGCACAAGAAATGAGATACAGTTTCGCTCAGAATCCTCCCCAGTAAACCAGTTTTGTGAAGAGAAGTTGCTTGACCCGGATCTAGTTACGTGTTAGCCACGCGATATGACGGCTAATGCACACATATATAAACACTCATATATTTTCCTACATATATACAAATACACATTGTATATATATATATATATATATATATATATATATATATATATATATATATATATATATATATATATAT
>JAYMFT010411445.1:0-18221 GCA_038088735.1 Panulirus argus | reverse complement strand
ATATATATATATATATATATATATATATATATATATAGAGAGAGAGAGAGAGAGAGAGAGAGAGAGAGAGAGATTACTACGGTAAGGCTGTATCTTCGACATTTGACGATTGAGGAAAGAGTAAAGTCCAGTCCACGAACTTCTTGTCTTAAAGTTTATCTTGCCCCAGCTACTAAGTGTAACGCAGCCTTAGAGCTGCAAGAGCCATGCCTCACTACCACTATCATCCTCTACTACTATTACTACTTAACGACTAAACACACTTGAAAAATGGTTTGCAAAACCTTAACACAAGTCCAATGTTGTTTATATGTTTTAGGGGCTATACAGTCAATTCCAAGCAAAACTGCCCTGTTTCATTATATTGCATAAAGCTGATATCTACTTTGCTTACCATAGTTTCGTACTTTTCTATGGACACAGCGACACTAATTTCCGTTAATGTTAAAACTAATCCTTACATCACTAGTTCAACAAATCCTAATACATATACAAATATTCCTGAACAGAAGTGTCTGTGCTGCGCCGCTCAAACAACGCGTGTTCAAATTTCTAGGCACCTTACTTGCACTTTGTCAAGGCCCGGGCGTGCAACCTTAGCCAACCTTCTACGGCATAACTTCTAGCCTTTGATAGAGATAAGGCGTATTGAAGAGTCCTTGAAATATACTTCGGCTGTTTAACCTGTTTGTGGCTTCTTCCCGGGCTTTTTATCACATTTGAAATGCAAATGAAATATATGACCCATAAATTTTTAACTCATGGCGACAAGTCTCTCGTAAATAATAATAATAGTGAATTGCGAATGTGTATAGCAGCACCATAACTCAAACTGGTTATATTCAAGGCTACTACAAGAAAAGAACGCCGTAATCGGTTGTGAAAGTACAACATATTCATAGACATCCTTCAACACTAACATGACGTAATCATTCACAACAAACATATCAGGAAGTGTGCGAGCACATGTGTAGGCGAGGAAGCAAGCACACTCGAGGTAAGTCTCCCATGTAAGGAAAACCAAGTAAGCGTGCGCTCACATAAATATTTGGCTGATATTCTAATATTCTGGCGAGGAAGCAAGCAAGCAAGCATGTATACGCGAGGTATACTCCCAGTAAGGAAATCCATGGAAGCTAGCGCCCACATAAATGCCTACCTTATATTCATAGTAACACAGTAATCATATAATCAATCAGTTCACTTTCATACAGAATGGGTGAGGAACGGCTACTCAAGGTCAACATACACGATGAGTAAAAGCTTCTTGTTAACATTCACACTTCACCCTATCAAACGAATGAAGCCTATCCCTTGTATGCATTTACTTCCGTAAGATCATCACTCAATGCTACAAAGAGTACCATGGGATTTTTTTTTTTTTTGCATTTCTTCCCAATTATGACCAAAAAGGTCATTTTTGAAGCATATAAACTGATCCAATTGGTTACTATGCAGACCCACAGGCGTAAATTAATATGTGAGAGAGAGAGAGAGAGAGAGAGAGAGAGAGAGAGAGAGAGAGCAGCATTTCATGTAATACTTTTTCAGATGCATATACTTACAATAAGTTTCATTAACGTTAAGTAGTGTACTGCATGACATTCTTAGGAAGCAGATGTGTATAAGAAAATTAGAGATAAAAAAAAGAACATAAAGCAACTGAAAAAGGAAGCAAAATTATTCTCAGTGAAAAAGCTTTGTACGGAGACATGGAAGCAGTCCTGAAATTTAACTCAAGTAAAGAAAGAAAGAAAGTAAAAGATGTTCTTTTATGTCTGTCAGTAGGATCAACAACACTAAAATACATTGAACAAGAAATCATTACTGAAAATCGAGGAAGCTATGCTTCCAAATCAAGTTTAAGAGTGCTCAGTCAAAAAAGATGGCTTTCATGCTCCAATCTTGAGGTAGTTTGTATATGAGTGAAATCAGACAGGGCCATAGGATCTAAGTATCTTAAAAGAAATCGATACAAATAAAAGCAGACTGTAATTTTCTTAGCCAAGTTCCCCAGCCTGCAGATGATTAAACACACAGATGCACACCATTGAAGCTTACAAGAGATCAGCAACCAAAGTATTATCAAATGAATCACATATGATAATGCTCTTAAAGCAATGGGCTCAAATGTATTTGGAGAGCTACGAGAAATGGTATCTGAAGCTTCCAAAGATGCCATGTGGTTGCTTTGTGAGTGGTAATGTTGTACCTCAAAAAACAGAGAGAAAGGATGGGGAGGTTCATCAGAAGCTTATCTGATACAGAATTATGAGACGAGGTTCTTCAGTGAAGAGACCTTTTGCGTGTATTCAAGAAAACATAAAATAACTGTTATGGCATTATGTTAGTATAAAAGAAAGCATGCAAAATGATAAATACACCTTGAGAGAATTTGTGCAAGCGTATGACACTGAAATGGCCACCTACTATGTAGAGGAGGTGTAACAACTATAATCAGCCTTAGAGGATTAAGACACCGGTATAACATTACATGCAATGCCCCATAGAATACCCAATGAGTCATATGATAATCACTCATGACTTCTAGCTATTCCTGAAATCTGCCTACAATAAAGTAGTGGGCAATAGGAGGTGCCTGATAAGTGTGATGGTGGTGGTTAATGATGCAAATAAAGCACATACTTGATGTACATTAAGGATGTGATACATCTGTCTGCATGAAGATACTGAAACAACACCTTAATTTCACAAGACATTTCTTTAACCGGAAAACTCACTACATGTAGTGATATCAACACAAATGTCAAACTCCACAAGGATGACAAGCATTCTGCTTCCCCTGCAAACCATCTATTAGAAGGTATAGAGATAAGAGTATCCACTATGTTGACAAGCATTTTGCTCACCCTGCAAACCATCTGTTAGAAAGTATGCATACATAATAAAATTACCTGAAAAGCACTAAAAAACCATTATCCCAACTCAGCAAAAGAAAATTCTGATACTGTACTGACATGTATCATTTTCAGAGAATTATTTCAAAAATGCCACAAATTGAAATGCTTAACAGTAAACATGATTTCCTCTGCAACTGTTTTTGTATGTAAATCATTAAAAGCAAACTGAACTATGTTAAAAGTTTGGAACCATGCATGAGCATCATTAAATATACACATGCAGAGAAAATGTGTGAGGAAAGACTAAGTGTAGGTGTCAAAATTGGAAGCAGCAGACCAAGGAGATGAAAGGACAGATCAAAGGAGGCTTTGAGGGTAACAGCCTTAAACACTCAGAAGGATAAGAGGCACATATGAGATAAAATGAACTGGACTGGTGAGGTATATGTGGGGGCAACATGCTGTCAATGGGCTGAACCTGGGCATATGAAGCAGTCAAGGGATATCATAGAACAGTCTGTGAAGCTTGTTTTTACGGACAGTGGACTCTGGTTTCAGTAATTCATACATGGCAGCTAGGTAGTGAATTTGTGCAAATGAGGCCACAGTTTGACTGTTCCTGATGCTACCTTGCATATATGGGAAAAGCAACTGTGTATGAAAAATTCACATTCACGTCCTTCTGTGACGTACATAAACCACACTGCGTGATGTTTTTCTCGCACACAAAATATTTAGAAAAACAAACAAGATGCAGCCTATGATTGGCTGAGGCATTTTTTTCTATACACAGCAGCTTATGACTTGGCTGAGGCTTTTTTTTTTTCTATACTTTGAATAATTGTAAAACTAAGTTCAGCTTCCTTTAGGGTGTCATCATCTGAGATATGTCTTCAAAATTTAGATGTACTCATAATGGGTCCCAGATTTCATAACTAATTCTTGACTTGTCTTACAAATTCAACTCCACACATTAGTAAAACTGTCTAGGCTTGAAAAATCCATAAAAATAATATCTTGCAGTGCTCTAAAAGTACAGAAGATACAATTAATGATATCCTTTTATATTTGATCACCATTTCATGCTTTAGCAAGGTAGTGATACCAGAGATAATCTTCTCCCGGTTCTCTAATACAGTATTTATGAATATTTACTAGTTTCCCACGCAAAACCTTGAAAGACTGTCTAATTCAATACAAGGAGAATTGAAAAAGACATGCATGGAATAACAGAAACATTCAAAAGAACGTTAGAAGCATGCCCGAGTTCAATCCTTGATGAATCTTAGATTACAATTGTGAGAAGTGTGTGCAAGTAGTGGTGAATAATATCAATCAACAAGCAAGACATGAGCGCTACATGCAAGCTCTGCCATTATGGCAAAATTCTGTTGTTGGTACTCATCAGCTCTTATCTGACCACAAATACACAAAGGAACTTGGGTCTTGTTTTTAATAATTCATCTCAACCCACTTGTAATACAGCTACTATGTTATGGCAAGTGTCCATCTTATTTTTTATTTTTTCCTCTTTACCTGAGATGGCACAGACAACCGAGGCCCTAATCAAGGCCATCTTAGTTTAAGAATTATTTAAGCATAAATGTGAAGCATGTTTTGAAGGATGCCATAACCTCTTATTTTTGCTTTATAAATGAAACAGCATATATATATATATATATATATAGAATACTACCCATGGATTCCCTGTGTGTCATAGACAGCAACTAAATGGAGTGGAAGCAGGGGGGCTGGAAATCCTCTCCTCCTGTTATACTTTCCAAAAGAAGGAACAGAGAATAGGATCAAGTGAGGATTTTTCCTCTATGGCTAACTTTAATATGTATCACTATTTCTTGACTGGTGCATGTCTCTCTCTTAAGAGACATGCTTAATGCAAATCCCGCAGTTCTTGATATCTCTTACAATGATGGCATGTGACTCAAAACCAGTCAAATTCTACAATATATCCTTTTCTGTACCATTCTAATTCTATAACTTCATATTCTAATAATCTGATCTACTATCATTAAGATGTACTGTCATCTAACAAACCTCTTTAGGTATTTTGGGAAAGGGAACTTCCACAAACATAACAACAGCTGAATTTCTCCTACAATGATAGCGAGAACAATTAATCCTACTCTTTTTCTTGTCTCAGTGATCTAAAACAACTAATCATATCAACTACATATCCTCATCATTGTCAAAACCAAACTTCTAACACTCTTCTTCAACTCTTGAATCTCTTCACTACTGATTCACAATGTCATTCCACTGGAATTTTACCCTGCTCATATAATTTTCCATTCCCATTTTAACTGCAAATTATGGCACTTTAGGAAGACCTACTGATTTAATTTGCAATAACTCTTTTCTGACATTCCTTTGAATGATTATTGCTTCCCATTGCATAATGCTGCTTCATTCAAAAAGCAAAAAATAAGAGGTTCTTGCTTCCATCAAAACACACACCACATTAATGGTAAAATAATTCCTACACTAAATCCACTTGAAGCAAGGATCAGATGCACTCATTGGACTTTCAATGAACCTTTAGAGTATTCAATTAAATATCAATGCAATTCTTCTTTGTGTGAATAGCAATACTTTATATGAAATGAAATGTGCTAACCTGTCTTACGCAGCCACAAGATATTTCTGGTATCTAGTCCACAATACCTCCACCAACTTTTTGACACTAAGCAAGAGTATCTCCAGCAACTTTAGGTTCTTTGTGAATGGTATTTCCTGCAACTTCTAGTTCCTAGCCAAGAATACCTTTTGCAACTTATGGTCCTCAGTACTGAACACCTGAAGCAACTCCAGCATATCTACATTTTTCTCATCTCTATCTCCTGATAACATTACAGCAGTCATTCATCCTTATAAAACAACACTATTTGGCTCTCTGATTTTCTCTCTTCACCATAAAGGTCTTCCTTCCCCAATGATATTGTCATGGATAAAATGCCTCATCAAAGCCAAATACTTTTAGCCAATTTTACCCAGTTCTTAGCCTAAAATTCAAAATTACTTGCAGCAACCATATTTCAAACTTTGTAAATGTGTAAACTGTGACTGGCATGGTTGTTTAAAACAAAATATAGAAATAACTACAAGCTTTCATGTGTTTTTAAAGATGGCTGGCCAAAAATCAAGCCAGAGAGCAACCATGCTGTATAATTATTTGTACAGTACAAAGCAAAGACAATCATGACATGCATGCATCATCAAATTTCCAATTCAGACTACTAGTACATCAAATCATGTATAGTGCTTACCTAATAGCTGACTGCCTTTAAATCAACTGCAGGTTTTGCTCTTGAAATTTTATCTTCAAAATAAATTATACATAAGCATGCTAACAGTCTTCATATACAATTATAAGTTTGGAGAAACAGTATACCTGGTCATTAATCATCAACTCTAAAAACTAGAGTAAGTATAACATCATGCACTACTATACACAAAAAAATTACTTGCATATCCAAACTAAGAAATGATGAATAGCCTTAGTAAAATAATGGATTAAAGCATTAAATCAACCACATGCTCTGTCTCAGCATACTTACCCATGGTTGCAGGTGAGGTAGTGCCTGTAGCATTGACATCAAGTGAGCACGAGCCTATACTGTCGACAGAGGTAGTTTGTGTTTGAAGGGACATTTGTGGTGGTAATGGTAGTGGTGGTGGAGGCGGAGGGTGAGGCGGCGGCCCAGTGGCTGCCGTCCACCCCGCTCTGCAGAGACCACGGTTGGGCAAGTTAAGCGTATGAGGCCGCTGAGCAGTGGCGGTGGGCCGTGTGCTGTCAGGGGCAGGTTAGTAAACAATTAGCCCCTAACTAATAGTTGTTACCTGCATCTAAAACCAGCACCACTATTACTGTATTAAATGTTCTATATGTTTACATTACTTCTTAGTAATAACTAAGCAAAGCTTCAGAGCTCCCAAAAGACAATTTCAGAGTTTATACATCCCAGCAATAAGCAAAAAATTTGGTCTAACGGTCTGGGTCAAGAAATTTAATATATTACTTAAGTTTATGAATTTCTGAAAGTTGTAATCCCACCAACAGACACAACTTCAGTCACTACTCAAATTAGTAAAGCCATCTTTAGATTATTATGCAAAGCATTAGAAAAATTATGATTACAAGTCTTAGGTAAACCACAACTGTACTGATAATCCAAAAAAAGCAAACTTTCATTAATTTCTCATTTCAAGTTCTCCAGCATATTCTAGTACCATACATTCATAACTATTCTTTTCCTCTACAAATCTCGCAAAATTTCTATGGTACATCTATTTCTCTTCTACCATAATTTATCATTGATTCTTCCACACATACTTAACATTCACATAAAAATTTTCATTCATCTGGAATCAGGAATCTTTGAAGAAAAACGTTCAAAAATTCTTTAATACACAATATACTTATGTTTATAGAGATGAAAACATGCCCCAATCAAAGGCCATCTAAGAGAGAGAGAGAGAGAGAGAGAGAGAGAGAGAGAGAGAGAGAGAGAGAGAGAGAATGGAGAAATTAAGAACAGGTCCATAGCTCTTTGTAGACCTTTTTAAGGTAGAAAGGTTACAGATAGACAAAGATGTAAAGGTGAAGAGAATTCCACAGCTTAGCTATCTGAAGGAAGGAGGTATAACTCTCAATCACTGGGTGGCTTGTCTCCACCCAGTAACTGTGGGTAGCAGCAGCCAGCCACATGCCTCAGGTCCAAGCCTTGGTGGTAAGGACACACACAAACAGTTTACAAGAACAGAAGCAAAAATAAAACCAACAGAAAAGAGAAGGCAGCTACTTCATGGAATACAAAATGGGTTGGTTGTAGACATGATGCTAAAAAAAACTAAAGGTAAGTATTTTGATTCCACCATTATTAATACTGACATCTTAGCAGTAATCAATACCATGGCTAACAAAAACCCTGTAGATATGTAACACCTCCTTAAGAAAAATAATTGACACCTTGCAAACATTTCAAGCTTTTGGGAAGCAAACTCTGAATTGTTAATTCTGTGGAGTTTCCAGGAAAGAGTGGAGGATATAGTTGTGCCCAATATATTTATGTTATTACAGGGTTGGACGGTGGTTTTATGAAACTGGACAGGGAGAAATAAATGACAAAAAGATAAAAGAAAAAATCAAGTTTGAATACAATCATATTTAACTAAGTTACTGATTTCTCTTTTTAAGATGTTGCAGAGGTCCAAACCAAGAGGAAATAAGTTCAGTAAAAGAGAGAGATAATACTTGAAGGAATGATGGGAAAATGCATTACTGCAAAGTGGAATGATTAGATAAGAATGAGTGAAGTTATGAGCTGAAGACCAAAGACCATTTAAGGAGAGAAGAGAGCAGGCAACAAGACAAAACCCTGACAAAACACCAGTGTTAATAGGATAGGTGGGTGATGCTGTTCTATCAAAGACTATTGCAATGGAACAGCCGGGGAGGAAGCTAGGCATTAGGGAACTTTGAAGGAGAAAATCACAGAAAAAAAGTTTGAAAAGCAAAAACTTTGAGTCACAACCTATCAAATCTGAAGGTGATGACTAGAGTTTCATCAAAATCCCTGAAAGAGAAGAACCAGAGGAGAGTCACACAGAGAAGATTACCCATAGGCCTACTGCTGCAAAATCCAACTGTTGATCAGAGAGATGGGAATGAGATTGTGTGTTTAAGAAAGTGAGAGTTATGGAAAGTCTCAAGGATAGCAGAACTGAGGGTAATGAGGCAATAGTTAAGAGGGTTAGACCAGTCATCTTTCTTAGGGATGGGCTGCTCCAAGGTATGCCGGCACAGAATTAAAGACTGGGTTTTTAGACAGGGACAAAAGTAGAGAACAAGGTTTGAAGCTATCTTAGAGGTACATTTCCTTAGGACTGTAGGAGCTATACCATATGGGCCATATGCCTTAGCCTCTTAAGAGCTGGGAAAGTTCTCAAAAGACCTTGCACAACAACAGCATAGATGTTATGTGTTCGATGGGTAAAGAAAGTGGCAGATGATTACATGTAGATCATCTAGTAATGAAACTGAGGAAAGAAAATACCAAAAAGTGCAGCTATATCAGTTGGAGTTTGGTAATCGCTGATCAAGTTGGTAAAAAGAGGGAAAGAATAAAATATAAAAGTTGTTGGAGATGCTTTTTGTTGAGGGACAAAAAGATTTGTCACTTGCAGTAGTAGTCAAATCAGCAATCTCTCTTTTTTATGAAGGTGTGCATGACTTTACAAAGGACAGTTTTGCAGTGAATTCAACCAAAAACTAAAATGGACTGGGATTCACGGAAAGGTAAGAGTTCAGAGGCCTGATACACTCTGTCCCTCATAAGATAGACATTATAACAGGAGCAAACAAACTGTGACTGGAGGGAGAAAGATTCAGATGATATGTAAGACTCAATCTCTATCAAGATAACCTCTGCACTACTTTCAGTACAACATGAGATATCCTAACTAGTGACAAAGAATCTGTACCAGGGAAAGAAAGAAAAGAAGCCAAAGTTGGCATTTGTGACAGGGTGGGCATGCCATATTTGGAGTAACATAACTAAAATTATGGTCAGAGGACCCCCAAAGGGACAGATATAACATTCACATAATGGATGGGTTCAGAAATAACAAAGAAGTTGAGAGTGTTGAGAGGGTGGTCATAATGGTCAGGAACTCATTTTGGGTGTCTAATTATAATGTTTCTTTCAAATCTTTTTGGAGAAAACAGGGCCTCCTATCTGTGTCCCTGATTGTAGGAAAAAAAATAAAAAGAGCCTCTAATCTGTCAGGATCCATCTGAGAAGAGCATAATGAATCCTTGTGGTACATGCTGAAAACCCAAGCATTGAGTAACTGTGTTGAAAACCCAAGCATAGGGTAATTCAGAGAATGGATTTCAAGAAAGTAATGCTTCTGCACAAGCAGTAAATTAGACAAGGAATTGTACATAACTGGGGAAATTCAAGTGAAATAAGTGAAACAGTAGAGCAAAGTTACAGATGGCTGAGGATTTTTAGGCCAGATAACTTTAATCAACAAGGTTTGCTTGAAGTTTTGTGCATACCTATCCTTATACAGAAAAAAATAAATAAATAAAGGCTTTTTTAACATTTTAATCAGTGTGGTGCATCTCATGTCAGGTTTCAATTCCTAAATGTGAATATCTGCACATTGTGATCCTATTTATGGCTCCATCCAATCTTATTACGTAAAACGTAATCAATGTATATTGATCTTCAAATCTTTACAGGCTACTATGTACAACTTTACACATGGGAAAATGTTGAAATTGGGCTGAACCAAGGTAAATGAAGTGGTCATCAGAAACCATGGAAAGACAGATGGAACTGGCAGCAAATAAGGGGCTCTAGTTTTGGTACATTATACATGACAGCTAGAAAATGGGTGTGAGCATATAAGGTCTATTCTTCATTTGCTCATGGCAATACCATGTCTTCTTTTGTTAATAATAAGAATCAAAACTTCTTAAAATCATCCTAGATAATAAGTTGTCTATTTGAACATACAATGATGATATATATGGGTTGGTGAACTTACATAGAAATAGTGAACGGAATTGAGCATTACAGTGAAACTTTTCTTAAAATCAAACTCCATTCCCTGATTAACCCTTCATGGTTGAAGCATATACCTGGCATAAAAACCACTGTTCAATACTTTAAAGTACACATATATCTATCTATTTATCTATCTATATCTCTGACACATAGCCCTATCATAAATGCTGCCTGGTGATTTCTAGCTAAATACAGTAAAGTATCACCCTCTGGTATTTTAAAACTGTCATCAAGAGCCATTTTTCTGGAGACAGTCATGCCTGGTAAAATTCAGAATGAGCTACAAGCTCTTCTTGACTCAACTTGTTAGCTGTAGTGCCTTATCCCACACAAATTTCTTACCCATCTACCAACCAACTAAGGAATAAACAGCTAGATGAGTGGGCACCCTTTGCAGTAGGAAATGAACCTGGGCCAGTGAATTAAAAGGTGGAAATGCTGTACACATTTTCATGGTAAACAAATCACTACAAGACTCTTTTCACTAGAACATAATACTGGGAATATGAGTATGATTCAGAGACACTTTTAAAGTAATATTTTTGTGCTAGCCTTGGATAGTTTTTCTTGAACTCAACATTCTCACTATCCTTCAAGGACCTTAATAAAAGAAGTGTCCAAAGTTCATCAGTATTTCCTGCACTTGGCAAGACGAGACATGAAACATCTTTAAATATTTCACTTTCACACTGAAGGCTCCAGTGTCCTGAGAGAGAGAGAAAGAGCGCCTAAAACAAGATTTCAATGGAATGGTAGGGATAGTGCATAGTGCTCAGCATATTACCTTGCTTGTTGAATTGTGCCACTCTTTCTTTTTCTCTCTCTCTTGAGAGAGAGAGAGAGAGAGAGAGAGAGAGAGAATAGAAGGCTAACATTTACATTATCTGCTTACAATTTATTTATATATTCCTATTTCTAGTCTAAGTGGTGGAGATAAGCACAGAACAGTAAGAAAGCTCACTCCCTATCCTTGACTCTTTCTAGCAACTACTTACAAGAAAAAGAGAGGAAGAAAAACCATGCATTTGTGAAATATGACAGCATGGAATTTCACATGGCAAAACAAAATGGAAAATCCTACAATAAAATCTTACTACACTGTCCCATCCCTTACTGCAATTTGGTATATCCTTAAGAGACTGATCTGAAACAAGGAAATTAATAAATACTGAACGTTAATTTTTCCTTGTACTATTTAGTAAATACCTGAACTGATGAAAAACTTGTCTAACCAGTTTTTGAAGGCATAGGTACTCATACCTGCATTAACAATGTGTGACGGTAAGATTCCAATGCTCAACGCCTCAACTTCAAACTTTCCATATCTGCATCACATCATTTATAACAAGCTTTCCATTCATCCTAGGGACTGTATTAATGTGGTGAGATGCTTGTGAAGAGGTAGGAAGGCAGTTCCATCAAATACTATGTAAGTTGTCTGCTTATTTACATTTTTGGGCAGTGGGTATGATGGTGAAATTATTGCCTGTGGTATATTTTGACATTAACAATGAAGGTAAAATACCAGGTCATGTGCTGAAATTAGCTTTGGATACTGAGGGACTCTGTTCTGCAATATTAGTGTAACATTTGGAGAACGTAATAAAAGCTGAATAGCATGATATAAAGCTTTATATACTATGCTATGATATTAAATAGGTGACAATGGTGAAGGTTATGAAAATCAGGGTAAATGTGGAGTTACTTAATCATGACAAATGGTCTGGTGTAGAGAAAAGAACTGGTGAAAACCTTGCCTTCGATGAAGTGTGGCAAAGCATATGGAGTGGATGGGAATGCAGCTTGATGGTGCAGTAGACCTAAGAGTGTTGTATGGATGCATGTCATGGGTCCTGTTTGCAAACATAATGAAGATGGGTCATTATGTTGGGAATGAAATGCCTGAGGACAATATGTGGTGTAAGCAGGGTTAAGTAAGAATGAAATTATGTGAGAGAGGTGTGGTAGTAAAGGAAGCATGTTCAAAGAAAGCTTAGTAGGGTGTGCTGAAATGGTTCTGGCATGTGGAGAAGATGAGTGAGGAGAGATGAAGAGGATATACTCCTTAGAAGTGGAGGGTTCAAAAAGGGGGACACATGATGATACAGAAGGATGGAGTGAAAGACAATAACTTGTTGGGACCTGAACATGCAGGAGGGTATGACGTATGCAAGGAATAGACTAAACTGGTGCTATGTGCTCTTAATGGGCTGAACTAGGACAAATGAAGGGGTCAATGGAAATCAAGGAAAGATTTGTGGGGCTTGGCTGTGAATAGGGGCTCTGAATTTGATGTATCATAAATGACAGCAAGAAAATGGATGTAAGCAAATAAGTGTCCTTTCTTTGTTCCTGGTGCTGCCTTGCTGATGTAAATTACTTCAAACAAGTATGAAAAAAGTATACAGTCAAACATAAAAATATCAACAAAACCAATGAAAACCTCACCTGAACTCCCTAAGCAGCAAATATTCATAGAATAAACATACCAACACTAATATGGTCTCCTGTTGGGGATTGCAAGAAATGACAGCTTTTAGGGAAATTTGGTGGCAGTGCTGACATTTGTTAGCAACTGGTTTGATAATCATGGGTGTCTGATGTATATTTCAAATACAATACTGAAAATCAAATCAGCTGTAAAGGAGGTTGGATATGGTTTCATAGGTTCTGATGATTTGATTTTATAATGGTTCATTTATATTTACATAAGTCAACCTCATATATTCCCTGATAATAAAGATCCCTGACTATTTCTTTACTTAACAATGTTGAATAAAATCATGCTCCAAAACTTTTAATCTATTATCTAAATGCAAAACTACCATATTACTACAAAACAAAATGTCCAAAACAGTTTTTTAAAAGTTTTGTTAACAAAACTGGAAATGAATCCCAATGAAAATTATGTTAATCTTAGCTATATAAGATTACGTTAAGTTTTCACTGGTTCTGTTGATTAAACACAACACTTCATCTATTTTACATTAATTAAACCAACAATTTCCTAACATTTGTAATCCTCCTGACTATATAATCAGATAAAAAAATAAAATTCCTGATATTATTTACGTAATGCTTCACAAAAAAAAAAAAAAAAAAAAAAAAAAAAACAAGATCATGCTTCCCCAGTCTCATCCTACTCTAAATACAGTATCCTTTCACTGCATAATAATACCATTAATATTCCTAAGTGATTCAGGTGGTGCCCTTGAACTTCATAATCACTGATCAAGGAAAGTGTGGGTTCAATGTTAAAGCAGATGGGACATTAGAAATCAAATGAACCTTTTGAAACCTCACCTAACAATCCAGCAACCAACATTCACTTTGCTTTTCAAGACTGTAGTCGATGTACATCTTTACTAAAGTCTTACTACCCACTATATAAAGAATATGTGTTAGAACACATGTTTTGAATCCACACAAACCTCACAAGAAAACTGCAAGTACACAAGAGACCATATTACACATTTTTCAAACAAAATCGAAAATAAGGTACAGGATTTGTTAGCTGCTAGGGGAGGTTAAGTGAGGTTTTCATAGGTTCTGTTCATTTCAAGAATAGTTCCACCTACTTCTACCTAAGACCAATCCCACAATTTTCCAAATATTCAGTCTTCCCCACTACTGGTGTACCGGTAACTATTGTCACACGATAAATATAGCAAAAAAATACAGCAAGTCATTGCATTTCACAAGCAATAAATACTGCAAAATTTTATTAATATTCAACAGTTCAAATCCCCACACACCTGAACTAAATAATAATAATAATAATAATAATAATAATAATAATAATAATAATAATTCTTTATCAATAATATATATTAGGCAAAAAAAATTTTTTCTGTGAGGAAAAACTGCATCCAATTATCTGATGTCTTCAATTTCATCTACTGTAAAATTATTTTCAGATGATGTAAGTCAAATGCATATCCATGGAATAAACAACCAATTCTCTTCCCATCCTCACTTCCCTTATCCAGTATTACAATTCCTTCTTTCTGCATTCCCTTCTCTTATCCCTTCCCTCTTCCAGTTATGCCCTTCAACTTCCCCTTCCTTTTAAGTACTCAACTACTCTCTACCCTTCCATTTGCGACTACTTTCCCCATCTTCCTTTGTGACTTTAAATCTCAGAATCACTTCTGTATTTTCCTTCCCCGTTATTTTACTTTGTCTCATTTTCTGTCACAACCTTCTCTTCCATCTCTCACAACCTCTCCCACTTTCCCTTCTGTCTCTGCTACCCGCTCCCCTCTCCTTTCATTCGCCGTGGGGGTTTTTCCTGACCTCCTCCACAATCTAATTCCCCCCACACTTTCCTTCGTGCATTTCCTGTCCCCTCACATTTTTCGTTCCCACTCCTACATCTATCCTTCCCCAGTTACCTAACATTCTTCCGTCTGATGCTCCTAATAATTATCCAACTTCTTATTCTCTCTTGACCATACCGGAATTCGTAAAGTGGGTTAGTAAAGCACCCATGATAGCTCCCCTATGGCTGTATCCTCCCCCGTCTCATGTATACAACACCTCCTCCTCTCCCGTTACCTCCCACTAAACAACTTGTTGAGCCTCTCCTCACGTCACACAACCGCACGCCGCTTCCAAAGACAACTACCGAAGAAACGCAACTAAGACGCAAACGATCTATCCGATAACATGGCAGATAAAATAGAGATTTTCTGACAGTCTAAAAGACATTATCAAAAGGAAAAGCTGTCATTTCCGGAGCGGGGGTGGGCTGCACGAACGGGCGGAAGGTGGGCGGAACGAAGACCAACGTTCAATAAAGTTCTCATTTTCTTTCCCGCAAAGTCTGGGCATACGTGTGTCGTGAGGCTTACCTGTCATGCAATATGGTGCTACGGAACGGAAAGGCAAGGTGGAAGGCGTGCAAGGCCACAAAACACGCACGTGTAGCAATCCAGTGTCAACAACACGACCATCGATCCCTGCACTGGCCGGCCGGTGCTGCTCCCTGTCGCCCGCCCACACAACTACCCTATAGGCCGCCACATTCAGTTTTTTAACCCCTTTTTGTTCACATGAAGAGGGTCATCGCAAGACGAACCATCACTTATACTTTAGAAAACACCAATGTCGAGTTTCCCCTGCATGTGATACGAATACTGGTTTATCACAGTAGTTTTAAATGAATAATATAGTACATTACCCATCTCAGGTTCAGGATGACAAAGGTATTTTCGAGTGTACACACGGAAGGAAAAGTTGCTGTGTCAGGGATTATGTCCTCTACCCATATCCAACGAAGAATTCTTGTCCTGTTGAGCTAACAGATTCACCCTCACGCATTCCAAGCCTTAACGGCGTAACGATTCAACACGTGCCGACGACTTGCGACATCTGTCAGACTTTTAAATAATATGGGTGATTCACTCACCTTCAAATTATGTCCACAGGTTGATGATTAATTAACAAGTGTGCTGGTCCTTGGTGAAAATTAAAAATCAAAGAAAAAGATACGAGAAAAACTTTTTATATGTACAAATAGCTAACAGTCGTCTGCTCAGAATATTCCTGATATCACGTTATATATATATATATATATATATATATATATAAAGAAACTGAAATACAAGAAGAGGAGCAGGGGCGGGTACCAGCCCTGCGCTTCCGCCCGTTATTCTCATTCTACGACCCACTGAAAACGGAGGGCAGAATTCTTTCTTCCCCTACCCAAAGGGAACAGTGTTTTCGGAGCATTACACACGACAACCAGAGAATGATATATTCCCCAAGACCAGTTTCTGGAAAGGAGTCCTGGTGTTACCGAGGACCATTTTAAATGTTCCTACAGCCAAAGGCTACGTTACTTCCCGTAGAAGGGAAATGGAGACCCTGTTGGAGTAAGAAGTTCGTTGATGAAATGTACTCCCAATGGTACAGACTTGCCAAAGGTGACTCTTCACTCGCGGTGTAACCCTGAACAGGGAGAGTTTGGCAACATACACACGCAAACATACATCCTGCTTCAACACATCTGATGCCATAGATTACATATTACTCACCTGGTAACAATCATAAAGCGTTCATTACAAGATGATTAAAAACTTTCTATCTATTTACTCCGTTCACAATTTCATATGGTCCATCACGTCCGTAAAGCTTTTGAAATCAATAACATCTATCCTAAAAGTTACAGTGAAAGATGAACTTCCATATGAGCGATGATTAATCTTCACTTTACCAACCAAGTCTCCATTCACACCGTCCTGACAAAAGCGTTCAGTTATGTATTCCGCATCGTCCCTCCGGTATCTTCATCCGAACATTATCTCGCCCTAAATGATTCTTTCACTGCATCTAAAACTTCCGGCGCCAACCTTTTCCTTGTACCGTCAACTTTTGTCCAAGACTGGATCCTCCAAAACAGAAAAAAATCTAAACCGCAATATAATTTCCTGACCAAACCATAATTCTCCATAAAAACCAATTCACCTTAACAACTTGCATACACGCTTCTTTCAAATGATTTCCTTCACATGACATATCCTCTCGCATTTTCATTCTTTATCGAATCCTTCTAATTCCAAGCTACTTCGCCCCAATTCTTTAACTATCCTGACTTATATAACCTAAAGCTTCATATCCATTCGTCTCAATTGTACAAATTTTCTTTTCCAAGACATTACCTACAGCTTTCCTAATTCCAGTGTCACTCCTAGCGGACATCAGTTCAACTACGCGATGATAACTTCCTTCAAGTCATCGTAAAACACCAAATGGAACTTATATAATCAACTTATCTAAATATACCCTGAAAGGTTACGACGTATCTTCCCATGAAGCAGTATGTAATGTACCTAAGAAAAAAGCAAAACAGATGGCAACAGCTGACATTCATCCCCGGGTATGACATCACTCCTGACGCAGACGTTACTGATATGCGCACTATTTCATAATCAATATAGCCGTGTACTAACCTAACGTATATTGATGGGATGCTGCCTTGGGTAACCTCACAGTTGTCCTCCGATTAGTCACTCCACGCCGTGCAAATAATCCTGCTCTTTTAATTAGTATTTTCTTTATATGTTACTCATTAATCTTTATCATAAACACTTACAGTAACTGGTAAATGAGCAGTTAAAAACAAATGTTAGTTATATTAATTAACGCCATGCATAAATCACCAGGCAAGCTGCACCGAGTCCCCTGGCTGGCTTGGTGCGTCTGGCTGCGGCTTGCCCCACCCGCTGGCGGCAGTACTTACTGGTTCAGCGCCGCCGGTGAGACGGGGTTATAGGCCGTGGCCTGGACCAGGTCGGTGTGCGGGAATACAAACCTGTTCATAACACTCGCTGTAAGAGAGGGGGTTGTGGGGTTATGACCCAGGCTGATGAGGGTATAGGGAGAGCCTCTGGAACCGTGAGCGTGTCCAGTGGTGTGCTGCGAGGGAGGGCACTCACCTGGTGTGGAGGGGGACGACGGTGGTGATCATGTCCGTCTTGGGCCGCGTGTCCAACTGTGGAAAGAGAGAAGACGAACTCATGACATAGTGAACAACATTTGATATTTCGTATACATTCGCCATGACGTTAGTGTACCAGTTGTTTAAACTCTCAGAAGTATAAGTTCAACAAATATCTTTATTCTCTCACAACAATGCCATACACAACAATAGGCTGGGACCCATAACTATCCTACTAATGAGGCGATGGTGATCTTGACCTAGTTCCTTCGCCTCTAAAATGGCACAATATATATATATATATATATATATATATATATATAT
>JAYMFT010411434.1:0-18222 GCA_038088735.1 Panulirus argus | reverse complement strand
GGGAATACGTGGGAAGTATTCTTTCTCCCCTATCCCCAGGGATATATATATATATATATATATATATATATATATTAGAAGTTTGAAATCGAAACACTCAATGGTCAGTATAAATAAATTTGAACAGTTTCGGTGAATCCCAACAAAACCTACTGTACGTTGACTGGTTGATACAGCCATCTCTCTATACTCAGTACTTGCATTACATATCCAAGTCGCAAGCACCAGAAATCATCGACAACCCGGATGTGACCTTCAGTGGTAAGGGAAAGACGGAAATGCAAGCAGGATTCTCCGTGTGATCAGTCATCACGTGTGTAAAGATTAGCCGGTCAGAGTTGAGGTTATGTGAGGTCATGGGACGTCGGTATATCCCAGGAGAGGGAGTATTATAGGACTCTAGTTCAGCTGAGGTCAGAGCCTTGGATGGAGAGATGCTTGCGCAGGTCAGGCCAGTGTAATCCAGTGGATGATGAGGTCAAACTCATTTGGCAGAGCCTAGTCGGTGTTGCCCGTGATGAAATATCATACAATTCTCAGTCTGTTCCAAAACCTGAGCAACGAGAACAGTTTACAGTTAAAGAATAATTCCTAGAGTTGATATGAGCCAACTAGCCAGCCAGCATTTCACAATCAAGGTGTTTTAAGACATCGGGACACACAGTTCGGCCTCGTTCTAAAGTCAAAGACCAACCCACTGTTGGGAGACGTCTGTGTGTTAGATAAAAGGGCTTTGGGTGTCTGCCCGCCTGAACTTCCTTGAGGTTACACCGCGAGTGAAATATTGCCTTGACGAAAGGGAGTACAGTCTCGATGAGGAAGTATTCTTCTAAGTAGTCCGTCATTTCCCTGCTCCTGACTGGAGTGCAGTCTTGAGACCGAAGAAGCACTCATTAAAGGTGATTTAAGGTTGCGTGATTGGTTTTCCTTTAGTTCGGAATTACAAAATTAAGAAGATAATTGGATCTTTAACATTATTAACATTTTCGAAATAAATTTCGATATTTTTTTCGGTAAATAACTACGAAAATGGTTCAAAATGAAAATTATCTTTCATTTTTTTAATTAGCTGGCTTCGAAACACTGAAATTTCATAGAGGAATTTAGATATATGATGGACGAAATATATCTTTTTAGCCAGTAGTCATTAAATCAATGAACGTAATTAAAGTAATTCAGGCTCCAGCTTAATGTCCTTCGCAAACATTGCACGAAAAACCAAATTACCTGAAGACCACATAATTCATCACCAGATAACACGAAAAGCCTTTGCAAATCTGTCGTAAAATCGGATCAGACCAGAACGGAAAAATCAAAGCCTCACCAATTAACCAAAAACAGGTTAATGGATAAGAAACATTAACAGAAAACTTCCCTCCATGCGTCAGTTTTCTGTGGCACTCAGTAAGGCCTAGAGAACACAGCCTACTGCCCTGAACTGATACATGGACAGGGAGGGAAACAAAGTAGGGGAGAGGAGTGGGGAAAGTAGTTGGGAAATAGAGTGGGGAGCGGGAAATGTGGGAAAAAGAGAGGATGGGAGAGGGACAGAGTGGAGAAGTGGCAAGAGCAGGAAGGGATTATAGGGGTGGAAGGGACGGAGCAGGGAAGGGACAGAGTGGGGAGGAAAGAGAGAATGGGAAGGAGAACTAGATGGTAGGGGTGCTTGTGGGGAGGGTACAACCTGGAGAGGAATTGAGTGAGTGGGGGGGGGGGCAGCGAGGGAGGACAGAGTGAGGATGAGGGGGACAGAACGGGGAGGATAAAGTGTGGGGAGGGAACAGATCGGGGAGGGGACGGATCGGGGAGGGGACAGAGAGGGTAGAAAACATAAGAAACCTCTGCTTTATTAACCAGACTCAATAGAGAGAATGAGAGAGAGAGAGAGAGAGAGAGACCCTACCAATCATCCTCCCCCCTCCCCACCCCCTCTCCCTCATCCTCCAGTGAACTACCTCCCCGCTCGTTAAGAGATTTATAATGGCCTGTTAGCGGCCACTGGAAGAGCCTTCTTCTGCCCACAGTCAACGTAGGGGAAGGCTTTGAAATATGTTTACCTCAATTCTTTTACGCTGAATGGATCCCCTCTTAATAGATTTACCAAAAATAGAAGATGAAAAAAAAATGTGTGGCCTTTTCTTTGCATCTTCAGGTCTGATTTGAGCCATTATAAAGGGCTGAGCAATTGCTGGTTTTATTATGTTTCTTTTAGTATTCATTTCCTGAGCAATATCTGGTTTTATTATCTTGTTTAACTATTCATATCTTCAGCAATATCTGGTTCTATTATCTTTTTGAACTATATCTATCTTTAGCAAAATCTGGTTTATTAGCTTTTTAACTATTCTTATCTTAAGCAATATCTGCTTTCATCATTTCTTTTAATTATTCATATCTTCAGCAATAGCTGGTCTTATCATCTTTTTCAGCTACTCATATTCTGAGGGATGGGTGGTTTTATTATCTTTTCTAACCATATATCTTCAGCAGTATCTTGTTTTATTATCTTTTTACTATTCATACCTTCAGCAATATCTAGTTTTATTATCTTTTTTAACCATTCTTATCTTCAGCAATACCTTGTTTTATTATCTTTTTCACTATTCATATTTTCAGCTTTAAGCGGTTTTATTATTCCTTAATTACTTACATTCCCAGCAATATCTGGTTTTATCATCTTTTTTAAGTAATCAGATCTTCAGCAATATCTAGTTTCATTAATACTTCTTAAATTTCATACCTTGGGCAATAGCTGTTTTAACTATCTCTTCTAAGAACTCATATCCTATTTAAAATATCAATGTTTTTATTACATTTTTTATAAATTTCATTTCTTGAATATTAGCTGCTTTTATCACTTTTCTAAGTAGTCATAACTTAAACAATATCTGGTTTCATCATCCGTTTTAAGCATTCGTATCCTTTTATAAGTGTTTGTATCGTGTGTTCAGATCGCATGTATATCAGCTCCCTTGGTAGCGACAATCTAACCCCTTTGATTGCAACGACTGAACCTCATGAGGAAACGACTTGACCCTTTGATTAGGACGACTTAACCCTTTGAGGGCGAAGGCACAACCCCTTCGGTATGATGATTCAACCCCATGAGGATGGAGACGGAACCCCTTAAAGGACGACGACTTAAATCTTTGAGGTCGTCGGCTAAAGTCGCAGGACTCAAGGTTAAGTCATCGTCTTCAAGGAGTCTAGTCGTCTTCCTGAAGGAATTGAATTTTCGTATTCAGGGAGTTAAAATGACTCGTTCAAAGGGTTAACATGCCTTCCTCAAAGGACTGAGTATAGATAATGTAGGTCTGGTTTCCCTTTGATTATGCTGAGTGAAAATAAAAGGTACTGTAAGATATTACCAGAAATTGATAGGACTATGGACAGTGACAATGGCTTCTGTTGGTTTATTGGTCATTCGGGCTCTCGGAGCTCTCTTTAACTACCAGTTGAAAAATCTTGAACATATCTTTTAGAATAAGAACACATATACTCCCTGGACATGCACGTATAGCCTATGAAATGGCTTCATCTTATCTATTTCTTCAAAGGAACTATTTACCCTCTATTGACCTTAAGTCTTGACTGTATTATAGATACGTTTTCCTGAAGGAACACAGCTATTGCGCCTTTCAGTTGGAGTAGACCTTGATTGCAATTGATCGTAGAGACAACATCATTGCGAGCAGAAAGCCACCATCTGCAAGGCTGTATCGCCGTCTGTTAACGAACTCCTCACTCCAAAAGGAGTCCAGCATTCCCCCAGATACTGGAAATAGCTCAGTCTTGGAACTACAGTACCTCCTGAAAAGGGGGTCATGGAGTAATACTAGGACGCTTCCAGAACCGGAGTCCTGCGGTAAAATCAGCGTAGTTTACATAATTTTTTTTTTCGTACTGAAACAATTGAGTCATCCCCTTTATACTCTCAGAAAACGACGCAAACAATTCATTTTC
The DNA here is from genome assembly GCA_038088735.1 of Panulirus argus. NCBI lineage: Eukaryota > Metazoa > Arthropoda > Malacostraca > Decapoda > Palinuridae > Panulirus > Panulirus argus. Next base: position 14,259 of record JAYMFT010411434.1, on the reverse strand, counting down.
TTAGAGAATGGAAATGCTGTTGCCGACTTTCATCTCAGCGTAGACAAGTTGACATATCCGGTGTCCTTGCTTGTCATCCAAATAAACCAGTTTGTCTTATACTTGCAGCTATAGATAAATATATGCTCCTGACATTTTGACCTTGTTTCTGATTGGTGAACACTTGTCCAAGACGAGGAGCCAATCATCACCTCTCTTGCTTTTCCTCCTGCGGGACGCGTCCTCACTGGCTGACAGGGAGCCAATCGCATGCCGTCATTTATATCAAAACAAAAACTTATAAGAAGGAATATCTCATGACCGGACTATTTACGGGTATGAACAGCTCTGTTATTCTAACTTTGCCACGAGGCTCATGACATCTCAAGGCTGTGCGAACGTAAAATAAATTGATGTTGATGATAATTATAATAAGAATATTTACGGCTGTAATGAGACGTGGATATTTGATCATCGATACTGAAAGGTGGGAAGACAGTGCTAAGTTGTATCTTTTCAATCGTGTGGATAGAAGTGAAAATCATATGCTTTTAGTCGCAGGCTTGACCATATGCGTGCCAGAAATATGGACTGTGTTCTCAATATTGGCCAATGGCATGCATTTTTTATGACACTGTGTCGTCGTATATAATGCATGATGATATTCTTTTATACAAACCCAAATTTAACACACACACACACACACACACACACACACACGCTACTCTATTACTATAACTATTCATCACAATGTTCAAACATGTTCATAATGTATAAACCATACTACCTACTTTGAAAACATCCCTGTATATCTGCCAACCTGGCTATTTAAGATGTTCCTCACCCACCTGCTTATCCAAAGTGTGGAAATATCCAGTTCAACTTGATCTTAAACTCATTTATGATTAGTTTACTAGTAACTTTCATGACTTTCCAGTGCTGCAACGTCTGTCATACCTTAACTGTGCATTTCTAGCCGAATGGCTGCTTAAATCCAATACAGCGATATTCATTTATTCATTCGTGTACACTGCGGGCCTCCATGATGTTGTGGTTAGCGTTACTTACCATTAGTCAGTGCGGGCCAGCTTTGTGGTAGGACCCACATGGGTTCGAATCCAAGGCGTGGCAGCGTGCCTACACCCAACCCAGGTGTTTAACCTCCGTCAGCAATAAATGGGTTCCCCCTTTTATATACTGGCGTTACATATGCCATCTTGTGTTCCTCTGCTATGCCAGATTGGTCTGAGCCTTTTTCTTAGTAGTATTACAGTAGGATTAGCTATTGCGTCTAGTTATAGTCTTTTGTAGGAATGTTGCGTACACGTGACAACTAGAAAATGGATGTGAGCGAATGAGGCCTTTCCTTCCTCTGTTCCTGACGCTACCTGGCTAACGCGGGAAAGTGTTAACAGGTACGAGAGAAAAACAAGTATTGCTGGGGTTCTGTCCAGCGTAGAACTGGCTTTTGCTTGGCCTTTTGCCTCGGTTATGTCTCACTCTCTTGTGCTTATAAGAGTCTGTTAATTGTCGTCGATCTCTTCGTTCACTCTTCTGTTACACAGTGACTAATATTTGCTGATGAACGTTTGGCGGGCTTTCTTCTCTGCATCTCTTTACATGTCACCTCTTTTATAAGGTCCAGAGTAATTACTGATTTTGTTATTCTCATCATCTATGTACGAAAATAGCATTTTGGAGAGCTATCCATACTTTGAATATTCCATTTCTCTTTCCAGTTATCCATTGTCTTCTTTCTTTTGGCATCTTTTCCTACTTGGCATTTTTTATTTCTCCGAATTACATTAATAAAAATACCTCGTAGAAACTTGGTATTTTCATTACTGTAATTCCTTCTATGTAGCAACAGCTGTGTAGTCGGTGGATTTATATTCTGGCAGAAAATGGATATTTTCTTTTGCACTGATGTTTTTAAGAATTTCATTCGTTTGCGCTTATGATATTATCTGCATCGTCTCATTCTGTCTTGCCTGAGTAGAATCTGGGCTGGCTTCTGATACTAACGTTTTCTCTTATTTCACTCTTTATCTATGAGAGCGCTGGAGGGGATGTGCTGAAATGGTTTGGACCTATAGAGAGGACGAGCGAGGAGAGGTTGACTAAGAAGGTATGCATGTTTGAGGTGAAGGGAACAGGGAAATGGGGAAACTAAGGAGGAGGTGGAAGGATGGAGTGAAAGATGTTTTGTGAGTTCGGACCCTGAACGTGTAGGGGGGTTTGAGAAGTGCATGGGATAGAGCGAATTGGAGTCTTGTGGTATAGAGGGGATGACGAGCTGTTAGTAGGCTGAACCACGGTATATGAAGCGATAAGGGGAAAGTACGTAAACTTGTCTGTGGGACCTGGTTGTGGACAGAGGTCTCTGGTTTTGGTACATTATACATAACAGCCAGAGAGGGAGTGTGAGCGGACGAGGCCGTTCCTCGTCTGTTCCTGGCGCTACCTCGCTACCGTAGAACGCTTGTGTGTGTGTGTGTAATGATCTTTAAGGTCCACATGGGAATTTCTGTGAAGGTGTACAGACGAATGGACGTTCAAACGCCCCCTGAATCACTGGCTCTCGGTTCACACCAGCTAATTAAGGCAGTTGATACCGTCCTTTGATACCCAGCAGGTTTATTGTGGATCCCAAGGCTGAACACCTGATTGATGGAACAGGTGGCTAATGACAGGAGTCGAAACAACGAACTGTGGTTAATTGGAAGGGGGCCTTTAAGGTGGCAATCCTGTGATTTTCTAATTGGATTTCAGTGAGAATTTCACTGTCTGTACGTACCGTGAGGACGAGGCCCGTACGTCTCACGAGTGAGAAGCGTATTTTGGCCGGGTCCTTGGTGCTGGAGAAGGCCCCCCCCTCCCCTCCTCTTCTTCCACCTCTCCATCTCCCTCCCTCCACCACCACCACCATGGCCGAGGAGGCACAGATCTTCGAGAGCATTATCATGGTCCTGGGGACATCAAAGCGAATCCGTCGAATTACTTTTGATGTCGGTGGTGATCATCGGGAGTCACGCCGCCGCCCCGCCCGGCGCCGGCGTCCGCCGCCCTTCCTCCTCCTCCTCCTCAACCCTACACCCCTCCTCCCCCTCCTCCCCCCCCCTCACTCCGCCGCCGATAGCGCGTCCAGTCGCTCTCCTGGATTAATTGGCTCTTCCTTCACGCTCAAGTGTCTTTCCAGTAGTTTTTTTTTCTTCATCTGCATGTTGCAAAATCTATTAAAAAATCTTGAAAAGTTAACATAGATTTATTTTTTACTTTTTTTTTCACTCGTTTTGAAAGGATTATGAGTGTCATTGCCTGGCCCCTGGGTACTACTAATTGGTGGGTTGGAACTTTGAGGTCTTTGGGAGTAAAGACGCTCAACTCTGGAAGGCTCGTGTGCCTCTTGTTCTTCCAGGTACAGGAGCCGCGAGAAGAACCACAGTCGGGCATTACCATACATAGGCTGCTCCAGCCACATCCAGGAACCACAAGGAGTACCACAATCCGTCGCTACCACAGGCTTCTCCCATCAGCTATCGGAACAGTTCAACTGACTCTTGACATTCTCTTCCCCTTCCCTCCGTTCCCACCCCTCCTCAAACACACACACACACACACACACACACACACACACACCACCCCACCATCCTTTGGGGGTAGGCCCCCCTTCCATCCCCCCTCCCTCCCCTCCCCCTCGTTGGACACGAGAGGGGTAATTAACTACGGCTGTTCGCGGCTGGCTACGCTAACAACGCCACGCCCACTGCGGCCGCTCAGCGCGCGCGGGGCACGAGTACCACCTGTGAGGCCACGAGGAGCTGGCACTCAAGGTCCACAAGATGGCCCTCAGGGCCCTCAGAGCCCTCAGGGCCCGACGCTGGGATGAACACAGTAAAACACTTCTCTTAAGGGAGACGGTGGTTGGTGGGTGGGGTGCGTATATATATATTCAAATAGCTTTAAGGAGTCGGGTTTGATTTTTGGAACTACTCGATAAGCACTGATGGAGACTCGGGCCTTTGATGATTCTGGTTAAGCGAGGCCAATAACTACACTTCAGATGTACACACACATACACACACACACACACACACACACACACACACACACACACACGCGCGCGCGCGCGCGCGCGCACATACACTTGTATACAAAGACTGGCACTTGTGTACACACACACACATACACATGAAAGATGAAATTATCTTGACTCCAGTTTCTTCGGCTCATCAGCGGGGCTGAATGACATTATCCTTAGCCTCTACCACCTCAAGTCTTCGCAGTGTATCCGAAGTGCTTTGGACTGCCTATAGGATTCCTGTCATACCCTCTTTAAACGCGTCCTCCTCCTTATATCAATGACTTACAATTTTTCCTCGACACAGAATCAAAGATTTCATTTTCTTTGAGGCCAGTACTTACGTGCTTTTTTTAAGGCCATTCCTTGTGTACTTTTAAAACCAATACTTGTGTGCATTTACGTGCGGAGAAGTAAGTATGTTTATTCTTTTTTGTTTCCCCTGCAGGTATTTCTCTTTTCTTTGACGTTGGAGTCTCCAGTCACTGACAAAAGTCCACATCAAGGAGGGGCATTTACTGAAAAATGGAAAGGTTAATGAAAGGGAAAAGGAAGAGACAAGGGAACGTCTTTACGAGTTTTGGAGGAAGTGAAAAACCTGTCTGTTAAGATTTCCCAGGTCATAGCTATTGGGAAAGACATGAGAAGGTAAAGAGTTCCAAAGCTTAGATATGCAGGGAAAGAAACAGGTGTCTAAACGGCCCACGCTTGAGATGCCGAAGGCCACACAATAAACATGCGACGCAGCAGCTTGCCGAGTACTGCGTTGTCTAGATGGTTTTGGGGGCACACAAGCAGCCAGCTCTCTGGAGCAAAAGCCAAAGTAATACCAATAGAAAAGGGAAAGTGAACCAGCATTGTGGTGTAGGGCAAGCGGTATGTCTATACATCCTTTTTTTTTTTTCTCAATTCCTTCATCCCCGACATTCATCCGAATTGTAGGGGGTTAAAGAGTCGTTCACTAGAATCTCAAGGGGTCAGAGGTCATTCACTCGAATCTCAATGGGTCAAAGGTCATAAAAGATAGAGCTTCCAGATGTCCAAGGTCATTCACTCATGTCTCAAGGGGTCAAAAGTCATTCAGACTCGAATTTCAAGGAGTCACTCACTGGAATCTAAAGGTCAAGTGTCGTTCGCTAGAATCTCATTGGAAACACTTTTGGATCAGATATGATCATTTGTCTACAAGACAAAGAGAAAATTTGATCCATGCATATTTGTCGTTTTCTTTTCCACTTTTTTCTTAATTTGTCTCAATCAACCGAACATGATTGGGTTTTCATACGAGTCTTGACCCTCAGTTTGAGTCCTAATTGGTCATGGATCCCTGGATATCTTTTTTGTATATCTTTTTCTCTGTCTTTTATCTTTTGATCTTTTTCTCACACTCGTTGGGGCAGTGTATTTTTTGTATATGGATGACATACATAAGTAGTTATGTACATCACTTGTGTATCAGCCATGTATATGCTAGTCATACAACTCGTCGTGTATACTAAGTACATATGCCAACTAAGTATGACAAGTATGTGTATTAGCATGTTAACTATTCCTGAATGATATACGTATTCTAGTTATGTATACTAGCAACGAACACCAGCTATGTATAATGACCATGTCTACCAGGTGCAATGCATAGATGTTATGTATGCCTAGCCATATATACAAATGTATAAGAAGGCATTCATACAGCAACAGACCACTGGTTCCTTTTGAGGCTGTTTATGATCGCGGAAGAGAATGAATAGATAATTTGATAGGTAGATTTATGCAATGTAAAAGCAGGTATAATGATCAACAGACGTAAAGACTTTTGCTTAAGTAATTAGCAGATCATAATGAATGACGTAGGAAAATATTAGACTACATATGCTGTTAGCTATGGGTTTATAGGTGGATAGAGCTATACTTAGATCTATAGAAGGCCATACAAGGAATGATAGACTAATGAAGCGTCGGGATTACTTAATCAACCCTCCCCCCTCCCCTCCTCTTCCCCTTGCCTTCTCCTTCCCCTTCCCCCTCTCCCCCTTTCCTACCTCTACCCCCCCCCTCTTTCCCTTCCCCTTGTCTGGAAGAAAACTTAACCTTTTCTGTCTAGCGACTCCTCTAACGACCCTCCTCCTTTATTTTACCCCTGAAAGATCGTGTGTTCCAGGGACCTACAGCCTCTTCCAGAGCCACTACCATCACCTCCCCCCCCCCCGTCCCTCAACCCCCATCTTCCTTCTGCCGTTCCAGCCGCTATCGTCTCGCTGTCTAATCCTTTCTTTCCTTGACATAATTGGGGAGCTGATTTGTTAATAGCTCTAGACTAATACCAAGTTGTTGTTGCTGAGAGTATCGCTCGCTCTCTCCGACCCTCGCTCGAGGTAGACAACGGCCACGGTTTGACCCGTAGAATGACATGAGATTTCTTTGGGGAGAGTTCCAGAGAACGGTAAAAACAGCAGGGAACGTGCGAATGGGCGTTCGAGAACGTGTGGGGTGAATCTGAAAAATGTGTAGGGGGATCTGTAAGGCCAGGGGCGAGCGAGGTGTCCGAAGCTATCTGAGAAGTCCACGACGCGACCCCTTCTTGTGGGGGTAATGTGGTATACTTAGGGGAAATTACTCCGGCGTTGCCAGTACTCCGGGGAATTATCTGGAGCCGCTTCGTTACGGTGAGGGGGACTTCCAGGATGGGATGCCGGGGTCGCACCGCCCCGTTCCAGGTCGCAAAAGGTGGTCACGTACGAGTCATGCCCAGCCAGAGGCCATTATTTCACCTCTGGACCGATTACAAGTTTTGGAACAACGGCCGTGAGAAGGGTCCAGGAGATACTGTTGCCATATGGATCGCTCTCTATTTTATTTTCTTCCTTATTTATCATCGCTATGTTATCTCTTCGTCCAATGCATGGAATCAACGTTCTTTATAAAAATGACGATACCTGGAGTGAAGATCTTCCACATTTGGAACGGACAAGTGCTGGAAACAATTAAGTAAATAAGTGACTACTCCGCACCAGAGCAATGACTCCATCGCACCTTCAGCTGGAAATTAAAATTTGGAGTGTTTACCCCGAGCGCTGGTGGCAAATACTTCCACACCGGACTGTTCTAAAGGACTTTTTCCCCCCACCTCTCGGTCTCTTCATATAGTATTGAAAAACACAAACACAGACGCGCTCCTTATCTCCTTGATATTCTCCGCCAGTATTGACTTGACGCGAAGCTCTCCATTTTTCTCTCGTCCCGGCTTCCAGGGCGCCGATGATAGAAAACGGAGGCGGCCATTCTGGAACGGCCCGATACGTTATGGAACCGCGGCTTCCCAGGGAGTTCGGCGGGCACAGGGCGGCATCATGTTGCATTAATTTGCAATGGCACTCGAGTTCCGACTCTGCCACTGGGTGAAGCAACACTATCAGGTGATGAGGGTCTCCTGTTCTGCATGGGCTGGCTAATTGCCGGGCCGGTTCCGCGCCGAAGACTTCATTTTATCTAAGGAAGTTCCGGCGGGAGCTATTATAAATTGGCCTCGAGCGCTCCAGAGTGCGTTTTAAGAGGCTTGTTGTTGCGTGCGTTGTTGTGATTCGGGGAGCGTGAGAGGTGCGGGGATTGTGGTGGAAGAGAGAGAGAGTGTGTGTGTTGGTTATTCCTTGAGGAAATGTTAGTTTTCTTGTCTTATTCTTTTTACGGAGAGGAATAGAAATTTGATATGATCGTTATTGAACTGATTATCATGATGAGTGATTCTGCAATAGCCACTGCTGTGGTGCTACCCACACTACTACTACTTCTGCTGCTGCTGCTGCCACTACTACTACTATTACTATTACTTCAACAGCAACAACAACTTTCACTACTACTACTACACTACTACTATCACTAAAACCACTACTATTATCACTACTACCAATACTACTACTACACTACCACTTCTACAGCTACTACTATCACTACCACCACTACTACTACTACTACGACTGCTACAACTACATTACATTACTATTACTACACTATGTTTTATAACTAATACTAATACTGTGACTACTACTATCACTGCTACTACTACTACTACTACTTCTGCTACTACTACTACTACAGCAAATCATTAATTCTAACCTCTTAACATTACAACCTCCGCCAAACCATCGTAACTAAAACCAGAACGACCAATCTTAGATATCGTAAGTATCTTTCCGCCCACAACAGTCACGATCAGCTCTTCTAATACTTATACTTCTCTCCGTTGTAGCATTAATGTTATAACTGCTTCGTCATCTACATCATTTGAAACCAAGAGACATGGAAAAATGAACCCATATGAACTTATTTCATATTCATTTCAGTCTATTTCATTGAGCAGAGATCAATGGCACTTCCGGGATATGTTCAAATAATATCATTGGTAGGATTGTAGAAGAATAAAGAGAGCATTTTGATTATAAATGAGCTTGGGGGATTCGAACCCGTATGTTTGAGTTACTGGGTGTCTTTAGCTCTCTCTTCTTCTGATGATTTGTGTGCGTGTGTGCGTGTGTGCGTGTGTGTGTGTGTGTGTGTGTGTGTGTGTGTGTGTATGTGTGTGTGTACGAGAAGGGAGTTCTATACTCATGGGGGCCATTTCTCTTGAACACTCGACTGTCATATATTTCTTTCAGTTTACTGTTTCTTTGTGTAGTTCCCTCTATTCACCCACCACCTTCTATTCCCAAAAGTATTTCTTTAGTTATTTTCTAACACGTCTCTTGCTTAATTTCATGTCTTGGCCTCTGGTTCTCTTGTCTACATCTCTCGAAGAACTGTTCACTGCTCATATCTTCAATCGGGTTTAAAAACTCCAAGGGTGTGATCAAATCACCCCTAACTCCTCTCTCCACTTTCATGAAAAAAAAAAAATAAAAATCCGTAGCCTCTAACCTTTCATTGCAACTCATCTGTCTCAGTTCTGGTGCTATTTTTGCTGCCCTCCTCTGGACCTTCTCAAGCTGATTTTTTGTCTTAAGTCCGGCGGTCAAACTCGAGAAGAATATTCTCATTTTAGCCCAATATACGTTCTGTGTGTATAGCTATGCTGAATGTCTCCTTTTCCATAGACTTCACTGCAGTTTTAATATTTGGCAAAAGGTAATTTGTCTCTGACATTCTCTTGAGGTATAACTCTGGGGTCAGGTTGGGTCAATGTCGTCTCCCAAGTCCCTCTCACAGATTCCCAGGTTAATGCTACTGAAGGTGATGTTGAGGGCTGGTGATTTATAAGACTGATGAGGAAATTTATGGCCTCTATGATATTCATAAGGTCTATAAAATCTATGTATATTATTTGATCGTGGCAGGACGATGAATGATGAGGTGAAGTACCTGAATAAGGAGTTTGAGAAACGGCGCAACGCCTTCAGTTGTTTGACCCATAAATCAGCTGGCGCGTTGCTTAAACCAGCTGTTTGAAGGATTTATACACTATATGGATTAAGGAATTAGTTAGTTATGCTATCCACGTTAAGCTATTATTCTGTAAACCAAGGGAAAAGTCATGAACGTATGATTGAGAACAATTCTTCCTAGGATGATATTCATTGCATTCAGCTGGACAAAATCTTATAAGTTAAGGAGAATAACTGGAGTCGATAAGCTAGGGAACAGGATCAGGAAAAGGGATATAATATTAGAATGTTTAAATGGTCAGATATAAAGGGTTTAGCGATGCTAGTGAACTGCAAACAGATGGGCCCAGTGGGATATAGACCAAGTCTGTTGTGTCCCTTATGAGAAAAATGGATAATATTATGAGGAATATCGAGTGTGATGAACAGAGTTTTGATAGATCTGAATACTTATTATGTATCAATCCCGGATACAAAGATGAATGTTGCCACTGGACAGGCAAATGTTCATGCACTTGAAGAGAAGAAGACGATGTGATTTGTTATAGTAATCGAAGTGTCCCAGATAATAAGAGGAGCTGAAATAGATTTGTGACGTGGAGAAATTGGTCCTGGAGTAAGAAATAGGATGGAGTGAGTGATGGAGTGTTCTCAACTCAAGAAAACCTAGTCGCAAGTAATGAGGCTCCCAAGGCAGAGAAAGAGCTGAATTCCGTAAATGATATCTTGGTAAAAAATGACTCGAATCATGTACATGGTATCTTGTTTATTGATAAGTGACTAAGTGTGCTCTTGATAACCTTAGAGGATATCATGGGTGAGAACGTACTCATTGAGGATATCATCTGTAGCGTTTTTTTTGGAAAATAGGGTTAGGACGTGTTTCCTTCCTCTGGCTGCCTGAGCAATTTGGACTCACTGAGGCTGAGTTGGCAGATACTGTGGCTAAAGATGGATGTACGAGGAGTGAGGGAGATTCCCTCATATTGTCGAGAGGGTTACTCGAGAGAAGAAGTTAGTAAAAGGAGAAGGGATATGAGACAGAACAGTTTGAGTTTATGAAAGTATGATGATATATAGAAAAGTGTTGGATCCCATACGCAGGACAAGAATGGGCGTAAGGATCCTAGTAATGTGGCTAGATAGAGTTAGATGTTAATGAAAAACAAAAAGGGTATAATACATACGTATATTTTCAAAAATGGAACATATTGTCTGGGTCTGGAATAATGTATGACATGATCAATATTGCCATTATATCAGTTTTTTCAAAGACATTAATGAGGCTGTTAAACTCTAACAATAATATAAAGCAGCAAATTGTTAATAAAAGAGAGAGAGAGAGAGAAAGAGAGATAGATAGATAGATAGAAAGAGAGAGAGAGAGAGAGAGAGAGAGATCAGAAAGGAATTTACCATATACATATCAATAAGAAACAAAGCATATGATGAATGAACTGGATTAAAAGAGATGAGAAAAATAGAACAGTGAAATGGGAATGAGATGAGGAGGCAGAAACAGCGGAATGGAGAGGATAGCAGAACACGAGTACAGGAAGGAATAGGAGCAATGGAATAGGTATTAGTAGAGTGGAAAGAAGTGGAATGGGGGAGAAGACGGGGTGTGGGAGGGGGTTGAATAAAAGAGGATTGTCTCCCCTCTCCCATACCCCTCCACTTTCCTAGGCTGGGAGGTGAGTGGGATTATCTTGGGGTACGGGGAGAGAGAGAGGGGGAGAGAGAGGGGCGGTTTGAGAAGTATTAGGGAGGGAAATGAAAGGGGATGAGAAGGGAGGTTGTGTGGAGGAGGACAGGCTGCTTCCCATAGTCTTTGAGTGGAGACAGGCCACACGAGGATTAACCGTTATGATACCTTCTTCATTCCTCGAACGCCGAGGTGGTGGACTTCTCCTTCTATCATTTATCTCTCTTCTTTCTTTTCTTTTAAGAATCAGGTCTACAACCACCCCAGAGGATCTCTGATTGACTTCCTCAATCATATTCTTTCTTTCTCTTTACCCTAAATGGCCGATAATGGGGATTGCTTTATCTCCCGTGCAATGTCGTTAACGATTAAAGAAAGAGAGCATGTTTGGAAAGAGAGAGAGAGAGAGAGAGAGAGAGAGAGAGTAGATACTGAGGTGAAATCGAAAGAGCAGTGAATCAAATATGGAGTGTCAAATAGGGAAAGAGATTGAGGTGAGTGAGGAAATGGGAGTGAGAGATGGACAGGAGGAGGAGCGACGTGGAAATAGAGTAAGAGGTAAAAATAGGGAAGAAGGATGATGGAGAAATTGAGTTAAAAATGGGATTATGGAAGGGATTGACGAGAATATTGAGACGAAGGCGAAAGTAGGGAAGGAAGAATATGGATATTGGATGAGTCCTGGAAATGGGAAAGCTGTGACGACACATGGGGTGTGAGTTGGAAATGGGTAAGGAATGGCGATGAAACAGTGAGATAGAAATGGGAGAGGAAGAAATAAGAATGAGAATAACTAAGGAATGGGACAAATTGAACAATGGCTGAGAGAGAAAAGAAGATGGAGAGAGAGAGAGAGAGAAAGAAAGAGAGATCAAAGGTATTTTGGGGACAGACAAGAGAAAAATCCCGAGAAAAAAAGAAAAAAAGAAAAAGGGGTTTAGAAAAGGGGTGGTGACAAAGGGGGACTGATGGGACTACAATGCCCCTTTGAGACCCCACAGGGGAGAGGGGGGAAAGAGGGGGGTGACCAAGCCCCTGGGAAGATGTCGTGGACTCATTATATTCTCCTTGAAAACCCGTTGGCTCAGTCTGGTGGGGAGGGGGGGAGTCCTCTGTGTCGCGTCCATTAGGTCCATTTTTTCGGCCTTGGTGAATGGGAAGATGAGTCTAATAGAGAGGTGCCGCGGGCGGGGGTGACAATACCTCTGATCTGTGGGGTAAATAATGCCAATTGTCGGGGCCTCCGAGATGACCTGTGGTACCTGGTGGGGGACGACCCGTCCCAATCACCTTGGGGTCTTCTGGTCCACGTCGATACTGCGTAAAAAAAGGAGAAGGAAAAATTGATTGAAATGTGATACTTATGCGTATTATTGTGGCTGGAAAGTATTAGTTATAAGTTATAGCGTAGTCTGGTAATTAAAAGCATTACTTGAGAGTTTTGGCGTAATAAAGTGACTGGTAATCATTATTTCAAGGTTTTGAGTTACATTAATCTTGGGTTGTAATTATGTTACTGAGATCATTATTAGTGTAATGCTCCTTACAGTATTATAGAACTGAGAAAATTGTTGGATTCTCTTTTCATATCTGCAGATCTTATTTGCTTTAATTTGGGACTGAAAATCTTGAGGATCTAATCTATTGCATATTATGGATTTTAGGATAGTGGAAGAAAGCCCATTATACGAAAGATAAGAAGACATGCAACAAGAGTCTTCAAGGCTATTGTTATTATGTTCCAGCCTGTCTTGAATTACATTTTATGAAAGCAGGTTCGTGTTACAGTTTGTTGACGATGTACGCATACGATGCGTTCGAGTTTTTGACCTTTATATTTTTTCTTAACCCAGAATTGCTTTTGGAGAATAGATATTCTGGAGGCACGAGAGAGACTCATTGGTTTCTATAGACACAGGGCGTTTCTAGGAGTCACTGTATAGATCACTTCATACAGAATATATATTCTTTAGCTCCCTGACTAACCACATAGCTTGTACAGTAATTATCACCGATTGTAACATTATAATGAATACTTAGAGCAAAGTTAGCTCTTGCTGCCAGTGACGGGTCGTAAGGTCAACTGCTTATCTATCAATCTAAGGTATTAACATATGCAAAAGACTCTGAACTCCTTAGAGAATGTGTTGGGCTCCAACGCCAAGTGCTGAGTCAGTTGGACTACATTTCTGAACAGCAGATAGACCATTCTTGTGAAAAAGAGATCCTCAATGGGAAGTGATTGATGGCGCAAATTCAAGCAAGGTATTGCTCGCGAAATCGACGGGCCAAGTATGTAAATGAGGGCTTTGTAAGTACCGCGGATTAAGCTCCTCCTCCCATTGTCGTGATGACGTCCAAGTTGCCTTGCGATTGGTGACTTTCAGGGCCAGTTACACCTGAGATTGACGCCTACAGGTACAATATAGAAGGGTTAATTGACTTATCTCCAATCAATAACAGCTCGTAAGTCTATTTTTACGCCCCCCTCGTAGAGATAGAGCCTATATTTAACCTCTGAGATAAGTCAATGGGGGAGATCTCCATTAGTTACCATTATATTTTTTGCTGAAGAGGGGCTACTATGACGTCAGCAAGCGTCGGAGAAGATGGCATTGTTTCTCTAGGCCCCGCCTCCCATTGTCTTTGCGACCGGCCATTGGTAAGCGGGATCCAGCCAGCCGCTGATTGGCCGACCCTAACCATTGTCTTCTCCCGCCGCGCGTTCATTGGTGAGACAATGAAATATGTGATCCATTAGCTCTAGGAGAGAGCGAGAGACGCAGTAGGGAGGCAGCGGGAGATATTCTAACCGTGAATTTATTCAGAGTCGCGTGGAATAAACCGCAATCAGGGAGTTCTATAAATGCGATTCGATGCGGTACGTTCTAGATGAACGTGTTCTGCAAGATGGTATCAAATGACAAGCGAATGGAGTACGTGGCCTTGAAGGAATGTGGTTAAGAAAAGCAACTTTTCTCTTTCATGTATTTACAGGCACATAGAAAGGTTAGGAAATACGTAGTTAGATACGTATAGCTACATATTCATATATATATATATATATATATATATATATATATATATATATGTGTGTGTGTGTGTGTGTGTGTGTGTGTGTG
>JAYMFT010411423.1:0-18222 GCA_038088735.1 Panulirus argus | reverse complement strand
TATATATATATATATATATATAGCTGAGAGTGGGACACCATTCACAGATAGAATGTTTGTGAAGTCCATAGGCAAAGCTAAAGAAGAAATGTGCCCTGATAAGTTATCCTCCACCGAGAATGTTAGTTTATCTGCATGTACGATCACCAAGCGGGTTGAAGATATGAAAGCTAGAAATTAAACCAAAGTGACAAGGTAAGAATGTCTTTTCTCGGGCATTAGATGAGAGTAATAACGTAAGATAGACAGACACTGCTTAACTATGATATCTTTATAAGTGGCGTGGACTTTAAGCTGAAGAAAGAGTTATGTGGATTTGCAGTTTGAAAGACACTACTGCCTCGAGTGATTTGTTACTGACGGTGGGTCAACCTAGGCAAATGCATAACTTTAATTGGAGTAAGTTGGAAGGTGTGACGACTGATGGTACAAGATATATGGTGGGAAGTAAAATTGTTGGACCTGCCAGAATTAATGAAGAAGTATTGAAAGTGAACACTTCCCTTGCCATGTTATTGCAATAAATCATCCACCTTATGCAGTAAGATTCTCGGGTAGGGAAAACGTAATAAGTGTTGTATCACGCGTGAATTTTATCATGGCATCATCCTGGCCTGAATCATCGCTAGACCCCAAGTAATAAGTTTGAAACAAAGTCCGCCACTGTTTAAGGATACGTTATACCTTGTCGAAGTGAGGTGGCTTGGGAGAGGCAAGTTTTGTAAAAAGCTTTCTGCTCTTCGTCTTGAAATTGATATCTTACTAAGAAAAGAAGAAGCCAGTCAGTAGCCTTTTCTGACAGTAAATGGATCTGGTCTTGGGCGCTCTTGAGCGATTTAACCGAATATTTGAACAATTCGAATGTAATGTTACAGAGTGGAGGGATTCTAGTATCTGACATGTGGGCTAAGAATAAACTTTTTGTAGAAAAGGTGGATATTTTTGTGATATATTAGTCCAACTATTCCTTGTTATAAAGAACTTGAATCTGTGAGATATTCATCCATTGTTCCCAGTGGAAAGATGTACCGATATAGTGAACCTCTTGAAGATGAAATTCAGACGAATATAAAGTTACTTTCATTAGCGTAGCGAGCAAATCGATTGTTCTAGAGGCCATTCGCAGTGTTGCCAGAAGAATCATGCGAAATGTATTCGTTGGAAATGAAGGATCTGCAAGCAAATGACTTCCTCAGACACCTACAGAGAAAGCAGTCTTTTAAGCTTTTGTTCATGACTTTCTGACGTATTTGTTCATCTGAAATGTTTACCGCGTGTCCACGGTTTGTGGAAGCACGTTCATTTGAGAACAAACGTTATCAGAGATGAAGATATTAAAAACGTCCAAGTTCATATCAAGACGTTTTTGTGAAAACATGCATAGTATTTAAAGACTGCATGTAACTATCACTCACCTTTTTTTTTTTTTTTAACACTCACTTTGACATTATTTCTTTGGCAAACAAAATACAATCTCAGTGATCACAGTTAAGAGGTACGTGTTTGTCTATTTTCCATCGTTTCCCATAGGCTATGTATTTTAGAAAACGAATGCATTTTTCTTGTTATAACACTGACTTTTTTTAAGTTTATTGTCACATTGGTTGTCATATCAGTTATTCATAGTTAGTTACATTTATGTTCATTGCTTTAATTGTTTCGTATTCATTCATATTTCCTTATGATGAACCTCATTATTCTTGCCTCATGGTAGTAAAATGAGCGTGAAGGTAACTGTATATGTGATTCATTTTTCCGTGAGTATTCGTCTTGTTTGAAAATGTGGATTTTGTCTTCCATTTGATAGTCCAGCGTGAGCCACTTGTGACAAAAAGGGTGGGAACCACAA
This sequence comes from Panulirus argus, assembly GCA_038088735.1. NCBI lineage: Eukaryota > Metazoa > Arthropoda > Malacostraca > Decapoda > Palinuridae > Panulirus > Panulirus argus. Next base: position 16,373 of record JAYMFT010411423.1, on the reverse strand, counting down.
ATTTATCCCCATTTGGCTCAATGGTATGACCTTTGGGGGTGTGGGGGGTTCTGTGGCGTGTTCATTGACCTGACCGTTAAGGATCGGCGCAGAGTCCAGGTCATTAAACCCTAGGGTCGTACTGTCATGCTCAAAGAGTTTACGTAAACTCATACCGATGTTCTCAAGGGTCATACCTTTGCGCTTGAGCGTCGCACTGTCGCGTTCAAGGTCGTACCGTTGTGCTCGACGGTCGTAGTGTCGTGCTCAAGTGTCATTCGTCGTGCTCAAGGAGCTCAGCATAACTGAGAGGAAACAGAAACCGCGTGAGTGTTTATTTCCTGAAGGAGAGGCATAAAGTAGCCTTCAGTACTAAACATTATTTGGAGTGATGGACTATCGTATCCATTTGGCGTTTTAGACTACCCCTGGGGATAGGGAAGAAAGGATACTACCCACGTGTCACCTGCGTGTCTTAGAAGGCGACTAAGAGGAAGGGGGGGGGGTAAAAATCCTCTCCTCTTGGATTATCACTTCTTAAGTGTAAGAACATAGGAAGGAACGAAGCGGAGAGGATTTTTCCCTAGAGGGCACAGCGCTTGCTTCCGCTAAGGCAGGAAGGCAAGCATGCACAAGAAGTGAAAAATTACCGTTTTGGGTAGAAATGTACAGGTGGAAACAGTTCCCACATCAGAAACAGAAAACGCGTTGACGTTAAAAGTATTCACTTGTCAATACATATATAGAGAGCAGAAGACACCGGTACAAAAGCAGACATTTTCCTGCAGCCAATACCAACCAGACAAGCGTCAGTCTCCTGCACAGACATCTGGGTCGACGTGAATAGATAGATGTGTTTTATAACGTCGAAATGAGGTGAATTGCGTGTCTATATTTGATTCATATTTGTATTAAGGTTAAATTCCTTTGTGAGTGTCAACCTTTCCCTGTTGTATTTGAATTGTACAATGGACGAACATATACTCATTCTTTTATACACTTTATAAATCATACGCTTGATTTTTTTTTTTTAATCTGCATATCAACTCTTTAAGAGTCGAGAGCCAATAAATGCAACAAAATACGACATAAATTTAATTATATTTTCATGTTAGAACGTAAACAGTAATACAGAGATACATTTTACTTCACGAATCATACTTACAGAAGTTGCAGTAGTTTATAAGTGTAAGTAAGTACTGTGTAGGAGAGACGAGCGGCTAAACTTCTGCTTAAGCATTAGGTACAGTGATTTTTATTTTCAGAATCAATCCCATGAAGAGGCCACTTACGTATATGAAGGGTAGATAGCCTCTTGAGCACGATGGTACGACCCATAAGTGTAATGGTACTGCCCTTGAGCACGACACTACGACCCCTTAAGCACGACACCACTACGACCCCTTAAGCACGACACTACGACCCCTTGAGCACGTCAGTACGAATTCTGGGGCACTACAGTACGGAACAATTGAAGATGCCAGTACGAACCCTGGAATACGTAATCGAGGAACCCTTAAGCATGTCAGTTAGAACCATTGAGCGTGTCATTACGGAACCCTTGAGTTCGTCTGTACGAGCCCTGGAGCACGACGGTAAGAAACCCTTGAGCACGTCAGCACGGAACCGTTGAGCACGTCAGCGCCGCCCATATGTATGTGGGTTAAAGAAAGTGTCAAATCGAGAGGTCATCCGACCAAACAGTGCAGGGCAGGAGAACGGAGGTACTGGGAAATACACCGACCGCTGTAGGCGTCTGATGTGGACCACCTGACAGGAAGGATGGAACAGACCGATGACTAGAGGGTCGGGCGGGAATTCCTGAAGAGTTGTGTGTGATTACCTGTTTGTACAGTACGAGGAGGGAGTGTTACACTCAGGGGGGGGGGCCCATCTATAGAGCTTTTTGTACTATCATACGAGCAGGGAGTTCTACATTCGTGGGGACACGTCTCTAGAACTTTTTCCGCTATCATACAACAGTACGGGGAGGGAGTTCTACACATGTGGGGTCTCATCTCCAGAACCTTTTATGCTATTATACAACTTTTTGAACTTTTGTACGCTGTCACCATCCGCAGTTTGACCACTTCGTTTATACTTTTCATCCACTTTTCTCATACTATGAGTACTTTCTCTCTTAGTATTTTGTTTCGGCTCCTGGTTGTTCCATCTTTGCATCTTCTGTTCTCAGCTGTTGCGTGCGTGTATACCTTTGTCTGTGTATGTGTCTTCTTGTTGGAATTTTTTTTTGTGTATGCCGTCGGGTACGTGTGCGTACATGTATGACCCTTGATTTGTGTGCGTATTCATTTGTCTACTTGATAACGTATTTGTGTGTATTTATGTGTTTACTTGATTACGCATTTGTACGCTACATTACATTACACTAGCGAGAACCCATATCTTAAGCTCCCTTTGTGTTCACCTTCAGTACTTTTTCGCTTACATCTTGCCACTACTGTGTTACAGTGGAAGTATCTCCTCACATCTGTTCTGAATCTTGCATTGCTCAGTCACCCGATGTGCCTTCCACTTGATCAGTTTCTCCCTAGAACGAAGGGCTGTCCCCTCCCTGTTGACACCATCAGAGTCACAGAGAAACTCAAAAGCCGTGATCACATTTCACCTTGTTTTGTTTTCTTGCGGCATTGGCAGGTGTTTTCTGACTCCATGACAGACAGCTTCTGTTGGCAGCCGCCGAATCATCTCCAGGAGCTGTCGGACCGTCTCCAGGAAGTCGTCGGACCGTCTCCAGGAGCCGTCGGACCATCTTCAGAAGCCGTCGGACCGTCTCCGCGTCTGACCGACTCCATGAGCCATCAGATCATCTCAATTAGCCGTCTGACCGTCCGCAGGAGCCGTCGGACCGTCTTCATGAGAGAGGAGACCAAACTTGTGTCGCTTTCTGTAAATATTTCCCAACTTTTTCTTGTTCATAGACTTGAATTCGGTTTTGACATCCATCTGAATTTAGTTTTCTTCCTTGACAACTTGCCCTGTGTAGTTTTCAGTTGACGTGCTGGGTACTAGCAACACCATAAGTTCCTTTCACGCGAAGATCTTTGGAATATTCCTTCCCTGCAAGATGAAAATAAAAAATTGGTGATAATACACTTTTGCTCTTTTTTCAATCATTTTGCATTCGTGGTTGGAATGAACTTCATCAGGCGTATCTCTGAACAGTGTTGTCGCTCAGTTCACTTTCTGGATTGTCACTGACCTCAGTATTCATTGTTTCCCTAACAAATGCACCAGCGTCTGCAAACATGTTAAGGTATGAGTCGAGTCCTCTAAACAGCCACTTACAGAGATCGGAAAGAGCAGTGCCCCTAACACAGAGCTCTGTGGAGAACCTCTGATTAGTTCTATCCAGTTTGAGAAGTTGCTTCTGACATGTGTCCTGAGTTTTCTGTCTTGGGAGTATACAGTACACCGAAGGAACTCTTGTTCCTATTATGATTGATAGACTTTTTTTCAGCTTATTGTAGTAAGGTGTCAAAGTCTTTCTGGCAGGCCAGAAATACACGGTCCACTCACCCATCTCTTTCCGTGAGACTCCTGCTTACTCTGCTGTAGTAGCTCAGTGTAGCCAAAGATTGGCTCACGCACCCAATATAGCCAACACTGGCTTATAACTAGTTGGAGTATCTGGCACCAGGCTACACCCAGCCAATGTGGACACCACCATCGACCTATATCTAGTCATTGTGGCCACCACTGTCGACCTGAACCTTGTCAATTTGGCCATCACATTCGACCAACACCCAGCCAGTGTAGCCACCACCGACCTGAGCCAGCCAATATGGCCATCACCGACCTACACCTACAGAGTGTGGCCACCACCACCGACCTACACCCAGCTTGTATAATTATCACCGTTCGATCTAGATACAGCAACATAAACATACGTAAAGAAATAGAAATATAAATAGAATACAAGTAAGAAGCTTGAACCTCTAACAATACAGTCCAGCTCATGCATTAGGACAACTGAAAGAGTCTGTAGGCTTATCCCCAGAGGGCACCTTTTTACAGAAAAACAAAGATTGTTACTTAAACATTCTGTTTTACTTATAAACAAAATCAATATTATCCTTCTGCCGACATTTGTGACGTTTATTAACTTTGGAATATGATTAATTACTGTTACGTAACTGTATTTTGACAAGGATGTTTATCAGCTCTGGAATATGATTGGCTACTGTTACGTAACTATATTGTGGCAAGGATTCTAAACTTTTGTCGCTATGGAAAATATCACAGGCCCGTCCATGTGCTCTCTGAACATCATGGGTCAGTCTCCACCACTTGTATCAAACTCATGATCAACATTCCTAAGAAAGTAATAGTTTCAGGACAGGCTGAGAAATTTCGTAGCCTTATAAGTTAACTTATAATGCTGTTATGCTGCACTTAGATATGTTGATTATATCAAGTTTACCCTGACCATGTGTGTCTATTATAGGCTATTATCCTTGCCTGCATTATACCTGACCACTTCACCATGTGTCTTACAAGCTACTATCCTTGCCAAAAATATGCCTGACAACTTGACCATTTGTTTCATAGGTTACTATCCTCACCGAGAACATACCAGACCACTTGACCAAGTGTTTACAGGCTACTATCCTCACCTGGAACAAACTTGAGCACTTTCCCACGTGTGTTATAAGCTATTATCCTCACCTACAACATACCTGATCTCTCTTGTATGACCTGAATCTTATACTTCCGTTTTTTGAGAAACTGTGGAAGACCATGAGAGGGAAGGGTAGACAGAATGAGGTTGTATGAGAGCAGACGGTACTATCTTCTTCAGTCTCGTGAAATGCTTGGCCTAGTTTATAATATACTCATAATTTAGTACAGAGTGTCTTAATGATATCAATTTTGACAATGATGATTAGTTAAGATGAACGCCTAAGTACCATCAAGAGTTACTGTGATGTCAGGATCCCTCCCTAACATTCCTGTAGTGTTGCCATCACGAACCCACATAGTAACAGTGTAACCAGCCCCGGAATATGCTTGGCTAGTGTAGCCACAGTTGGCCAGTACCACCAGGCTTGGTCTTCCTACAGCCAGTATGGCCACCATCAGCCAGTCACTGCAGACAAAACAGATTTACACTCCACCCATGTGGTCAGCACCAGCCTACGCCAAGCCACTGTATACCGAGCTTCGTTGTATACCTATTCAGTATTTCCTACAGCAGCACACACGCAGCCAATCTGGATACCACAGGTCTACCTCCAGTCAGCGTAACCAATACGCCCGCACTGAGCCAGAATTGTCGCCACAGGCTTACACGTAGTCAGTGTAGCCAAGAGCAGCACCAGCCAGGTAGCCACCAGCATAAGCCTACTGAGAGCCGGTAAGACAGACTAGCGCAGTGTGACCAATACCAGCCACCGCTGGTCAAGGAGCTACCGATTGCGGACACATAGCCAGTGCGATATCTTACTCCAACATCCGTATCCCCAGCTAGCGCAGCGACCACCAATCTACACAAGACCTACACAGGGGCAGTGTAGCGGACGGTAGCTAACTGCAAGTCACCCTGACCATCATGGGCCTACACAGCCAGTATAGCCAACAACGGCCTACACAACTCTTCAGCATAAAAAGGTGAGGAGACTCCCAACGGTCACCGACAGATCATAATGCGGGGTAGAGCTTCTTGTATGGATGCTGCCCAGCCACCCCACCCACCGCCCTCCCGCCTTCTCTAGGGGTGAGTGGTGCAGGGGTGGGGGAGGCTCAGGAGACATTTCAGAGTGACGGATCTGGGAACTGGCTACGTAAAATATACATGCTCAATATTTTCAGGTCGGTATCAAAATATTGACCTGATTTTCTTTACGTTCCAAGGAAACACATTTATATAGGTAATATACAAAGTTTTGTATGACTTACTTTTTCTGTTCCATCTGGTTCGATGATGTAAGTAAAGAATGCAAATAAAACCGCTCTGTAACCATTGAATTCCTTTTTTTTCATAAATGGAGGACTCTGCGTATGGCAACATTTCAACGCACGTGCGATCTCGTGGTAACTTGATGTTGCCAGTACCTCCTCCTTTAATTTCTTATCTCGTCTTTCTCTCTTTTCGTGCATGGATAAAGAGAAAGGATGATGGCGATACGAAATAACTATTTCTGAATATTTCTAAATGTTTATCACAACTTATGAGTGAATGAGAGTAAATAGATATAAGGTGTTGGCGCGCAATCCGGATCGGCCTTGGGTGAGACGGTACCAGGTCTCACGAATGTTCCTGCTGGCGGTGCTCGGGAAGGTTAGTAGCGGCGTCCACCCGGCACCCGCACCTCCATGCTCCTCTTACCCAGCAAATATGGAACATTAGTCTTGTTACTAATCGAATTTTAAGGAAATTCTTTCTTTCCTGCCTTTTTATTTGCAGTTAGTCATCTGATCCATTTTATTATAAATTTTATGAATATTTCCTACTTCAGGTGTGCCACCTGCTTTTCATAAAAAAAAATCCATGGAAATAACCTTTTTTTCTGTTTCCGGATGGTACATGACAGTCAGCTGTTGATACTTTACCCAATAAATGCTAATGTTATATTTATCTATCCACTTCTTTTTTCAATTTTTAAGATATTGGATGTAGAGACTGTGACACTAGAGTATATTCCAAGAGATTCTATCGCACACCATTGTTGTGCAGTGCATAGGAAATCGTAATATCGATGTCATTGATATGGAAGTGACCGCAAATGTACATGGTTTTTCTAACCTTAAAAGATTATAAGTCATTTGACATGAAAAATAACACCTTGAATTACTGCGTGCTCTTATTTTTTTTCTGAAAGATTACTGTAGAGGTTCTGCTCGTACGTTCGATTACCCAGTCAGTTAAACGTAAAGCAGGGTATTACATAATTTCAAAGACCTTGTGGAAACTTGAATTACACAATACAGGAATTCGCACATTTGTTTTAAAGTGCTACGCCAACAAAATAAGAAACGGTGAAAGATAACTTGGGTTGGAGTCCATAACTTCAACTTTGATATAAATTCCGTTGTCAACTTTTCCGGCCGTCATTTTCCACGGAGTGTTATAAACATTTGTCAAAGTTCAGTCAGAGAGACATGTCCAATTTCAGACGTCTGTGACATCAGCGCGTGTGGGGCGTCACTGCATCTGGGGTTTCAGGCTTGGGTGACCGTGGTGATATTCATGACATTTTAAGGAACTTGGTCCTCCCTGCCGATGCGCTGTGACAAAGGTGGGCTACAGCCAGCGATGCAAGGTCCTTTTTGTCACCGTGATCCTTTGGTCTCTAGACGGCTAATATAAACTATGAAGTACTCGTGTATACTCTATTGGTAAAGAGATAAATACTAAATAACCTCAGTAGCCCAACAAGCATGAAAATATAAGCGCGTGGCATACAGATGAGAGAGAAAGAGAGAGAGATAGGCCAGAGCACATGCGCGATGCCCTTTTAGCATGCGGCCCAGTCCACAGATAAGAGTCATGCATCAAACACTTGTAACGATAAAGGAAGAAATGTAGGTAAAACATGACAAGGTATTCATTGAGATCAGTCTAACAATGGGTAATAAATGATGTACATTAAAAAGATAGAAGTATACGAGGTGTGTGGTAAGTTGCATAGCGCATGCGCGATGTCCCGCCCTCACCACAGCGGCCACAGTCACCATCCGACCCGCGAGGTTACAGCAAATTACCTCAGTTCGTATCAGGACGCGGTGGGGAGAGGCATCGCGTCAGAGCTCTCCGGATGGATTTCTTGTTTGTGTTTTTTTGTACTACATGCTGAGTTTATTATATGGTCTTCATCGTAGGGATGTGCAATTGTGGTAGTGTTGTGGAATTGACGTGCCTTAGGAGAGGATAACAGTGATAAGTTGTTGGTTGTAGAGTGTTGATAAGAGAGGGCGGCAGGACATTCGACCTCTGTCTGACACTACGTACGGTGCCAACGCTTCGACACCCACTGCAATCTTGGCTTATTCTACCCCCCATGGCTTGCTACTCCGACTTTGAGGTAAGCTTCACTGTTTGGGTTTTTCAAGGTTACGGTTGATCTCAGGAGGACAGCGGAATATCAGAGGCGAGGGGACACGAGGGAAGTAGCGAAGACAACCCAACACGTGACGTCACGATGACCGGCAGTGGCCTGCCGACCTACACACGCCACTGTTACTGTTCTACTTGATATTTATATTATGGAGAACATACCACGTTACGCATATTTACCATGGGACTCAAAGTAGTAACAGTTGCTATTATGATTATATTGAAAACTTCGAGTATGTTTTGCTCAAATTCCACATTGAAAATTGTCATCAAATTGCCATGAATATGATATATATATATATGACCGCCAATTCCGTTTTAGGTTATGTTTGAAATTAACGTCTTGGAAGGTTAACTGACTCAGTTGTCATATTATTTCTCCAACATTGTGATTTAAAAAGGTTTTTAACGCAGTATTGAATGCAAAAGAATGCTACTGCCAAAAGTGTGTATTGTACTAGTGACGATGCGTGGCATTTGAAATAAAATCCCGCGTGTTTTGTGGCCGACGGCAACACCACCTATACGCAGGACGGTAGTTGGACTCATCAATGGAAGTCGTGGCTGATAACTTCTCGCATGAAAGTTGATCTTATACTTCAGTGTGTTAATCCTCCCACTAGTTTCACACAGTTTTTACATTCATATATCCCTAGTATCATCATTTGTGTACATTAGGATCCACAGCAATGATCGCAGTTTGTATATGAGTTTAGTAAAGATAAATACCGAAAACGGAAAGTTTTCTCTCAGTCCATCGTGCGTCAGATTCGCGCGCCTACGTGTCCAGGCTGTATCCCACTTTATTTGAGCACCCTTATCTGTCTGTCATTCTGATGTATCGCCTGAAGATGCTAATTATAGCTGAAGACAAATTGCTTACATTGATTTAAGCACCACCATGAGTAAGACACTGAATGTAAGAAGATATTGTTTGCAACAATGCATTTATCTTTGCTTATTGACTAACACATGAGGAGTAGTGGATAGCGTACGGTACTAAGGTGCATGATTGGTGGGTTTTGTCAGCATAGGTTAAAAAAAGATTGAGATGAACCATTGTAAGTTTTGAATTCAGTTACTTGCACATTTAAGTCATCTCATTTCCATTGATTATTTACGTAGTCACATAACCTTATCCTGTAGTTATTACACTTGTCACCCAGTATGAGATCTGGCATGCGTTGCCGGATGTAACTGTAGATAAAAGCATTATAAAGGTTTTGGTCTTCACACGATGAAGAAATGGGAGGGGAGTGGGGAGGGGAACCAACCGAGATTCATGTGTTCATTTCTGTTGAAAAAGTTCACTCAAGATATTCAAAGTGATTATCCAAGATTATTTATTTAGTCACCAGCCACATCAAGAATATTTGTCTCGTATCGAAGAATTTGTCCGTATCGAAGAATTTATAAACAGAAAGATCATTCTGAATAGACAGATTTATTCGATTAGGAAATACAAAGTACATGACAGGGTAGTGCGTGTATTGCAGTTTGCCTGCTTACACATGACAGCCTTAAGAATGAGGACTTGATTTAGGTATTCAAAACTTGGCATTGTAAGATATCTTTCATTTCACATGGCTTCGACTCTGCATGTACAATGGAGATTCGCGAGTGTACTTATTGTTTCTCAGCTTTAAATAACTTTATACGAAACTTTTTTATTTGATCTTTTAATGTAAATCTTAATTTAGTACCTCACAGAATATACTTAATGTAGCTACCTGAGGGAAGTGACTAGAAATTGAGAATTGCTGTAGAATAGTGTAGTGCGTAGTGACGACCCTGGACACTATGTGTCGGTGGTAGTTGAATGTTTTTCTTGACAGTCTTTCAGAGGAGGGTATGTGGCATGAATTATCGCAAATTGTTCAGGATTCACAAGTAGAGATGTGCTTATGCTGCACTCCTGTCCTGCTGTCATTGTTAATTGTTACTTAATGCAAGATTTGGTGTGCAGTTAATGCTCAGTTCTAAATCATTGAATAAACATTTAGTTTGCTAAAAACGATATATAGTTTATTGTATAGTATATACTGCAAGTATACTCTATAATGTTATACAAAATATTTCGATTTTTGTGTCTGTTAAAGCACCCCAGTGTGATGGTGCTCGTTATAACCTGCAAATGCTCTAGGTTTCTTGTACTCATTAGGTCTATTATCGTGAGGGAACACTAAATATGATCAGTATACTGAATAAAGTATAGATGCGACAGTTGAATCGTAACACACGGAAAAATATCTAGAACCTTGGTCCTGATTTGATCTCCAGAAAAAACCTGGAATATGAAACTCAGCAGAATGTGGAATTTACTCCACTGAAAAATGGGACTCCCAATAAGTACAGCAAGAGAAGACAGTGTATTCACCAATGGTCCTAGCCGAGCTTGTTGCACGCACAGAACGTTACATTATATGCATGTATCCAGGGTTGTAGGCAAGAGGAAGCTTGAATTCAGTACGGGGTCTGACCAACTTACATGCAGTTGTTATGCATGCCTGAGGACTTCAAACCCCGATGGCCTTATTGATCAGTAGAAATTCCAATGTAATTTATTCTCATACTGCTATTTGTTATGTAGTCTGAGGTGTGATATAAGAATGAGATGGAGTAGGTATGGAAAAAGAAAGACGACCTCGGGGACTCTGTGTAGAAAAATTAGAACGTTTCTGTAAGTAAATGTGGCAGTTTCCCTTTCAGTAGAAATTTTTTGCTTATTTGTGTGTGTCTTATAAGTAAAGTAAGAGATGACTCTGTGTGCTTCCTTCTAATAGGTTAAAGAGGCGTCAGTTCACTTGCGTGTATGACATAAAAACGCAAACACATTTGCACGCACACATACCTCTACCCGTCCACGTACCGTTCACATACAGGCGCACATTTACCATACAATAGAGAGACTAGAATTTCAAGCTATGTCTCATTTATCCGTATTTACTAGGTGTTTTTTAAATGTACTTAGTGGTGCTCTTTTGTCCCGTGAACACAAATTCTTGACAAGGCCTTTGTTTTATAGCATGGCCACAGAAGTATGAATGCGACACCGTATAATTTTTTCCAACCTACTTTATTACTGTAACTGCGTTTGCTATCCAAGTGCCTTCGTTTGCTGAATGTGTTGCTGGCCAGTCGCTCTAAACAGAGTTTATCTTGCTGCTCTAAATATTTAGTTTAACTTGTTTAATTTAGAATGGCAAAGCTCTGATGTAGTTGGTTTTATTTACCACACGTAAATTACATTTCTTGATCGTGAAAAGTTGCCTTTTATCTTTTAAATAAGTTTACAGTCATGGCCAGGAATATGCAAAGGGATTGTCTCGTATCAAGAGCAAGATGCTCGCTTGTGTTGCCCCCGCCATAGACACTTGATCTACTTGTCTGTTAAACACATCAGCAACAAGGGCGTCGAGGGCTGGTCATTAGAAACCTGACTTACCATCAGTCAGGTCGTGGGGTGTGAAGATTGCATCGTTGTGGTTGCGGTTATGTACATCGCTGTATATTTAACCAGAGTTTGTATAATTGTAAACCTTATTAGTTTGAGTTGTGATTTCCTTATCTTTATCTTTACTCTGTGTATGATAGACATCTTAGATGGAATTGGCAAAATTGAAGGGATCGTGAAGCAGTGTGGTGACAGGAGAAAAGGGATAGACGCAAGTCTAGCCCGGTGATTTTGATTTACTGAAGTATAATGATTAGCGGATCACGCATTCACACGAAACCGAAGCACTGCCATTCCTTTTTTGTATGAAGTGATATTAGTAAATAGCTGGTGTCTCATGCACCGGCAATCAAGATATAGCCTTGTTAACAGTCCCTTAGGGATTTAGTCTGAATGTAATACGTTTCAGTTTATTAGCTAGTTACTAATGAGTTGCCATGCTACATAAATGTAGAGTGATGGGAGATTATAGCCTAGCGAATTTATTACAAGGATTCGTTCTAGATGTAATGTGTTTCAGTTTATTAGCCTTTCTCTAATGAGTTTCAGTTTCTTAGTAGCGTAATAGGGCCTTCTTTTAAATGTAATTATAGTTGTTTATTGGCCATTCACTAATGAGGGCCATTTAAATGTAGCGTTGTACGGATGCAGATTGGTTGTTAGATAACAGCTCACTAATGAGTATGATTAAAATGTAGCAAGTAGGACTACCTGCTGGATGTTTATTGGTTGTTTACGAACTATTCACTAATAAGTTATTAGTTAGATATAGTTTTGTAGAGTTGTCTTCTAAATGTAAACTGGTTTACCGTCCATTTACTAATAAGTTACTATTTAGATATAACGTAGTAGAGCTATCTTCTAGTTGTAAATTGGTTATTTACTTACCATTCACTAATAAGATAGTTTACCGTTTAGATACAGCTTAGGGCTGTCTTCTAGATGTAAATTAGTTATTTATTAACTTTTCACTAATGAGTTACCATTTGAACGTAGCTCAGTTCTCAGGTATGTGTTTTTAGTAGAACCGTAGTCTTATCTCTGGCAAGAAATTGGGACGTCTGAAAAGTATGTAAGATAACTAAGTCCTCTGCTGCATTGTTTATGTCCTCTCCCCATGTTGGTTTCGGAGGCTTGCCCATCCTAGTTCAGTCTGACCAGTCTGCTCCTGTCAGTAAGGCATTATTGTGTATCCTGGATGCATCATTATCAAAGATATCGGAACGAAAAAAAAAAGCGGGGGGGGGGTTAATTTACACCCTGTCATTGTTAATAGTAATTCCAGAGGGTCTTTCCTGAACAATTTCACATTTTGTTTTGACTTGTACAAATCATTTACCATGCTTTGAAGCTGAGCTTAACAGTCCCTCAAGTCATGCATTTATTTTTAGCAATGTAGACGATTGTTCCCCTTTGGCGTGACTGTCTGCCTCTGCTTTCCTAACAACCACTATGTTTTTTATTTACCTCGGTAGTAGATATAACCAGCAAAACATCCTTTTGGTTTGAATACTTATCAGTTCTTGTTGTATTATTACCTTTAGATAACGGTATTTATCTAAGTAATGGATGTAATCTGCTAAAATTCCTCCTGGCAGTATTGCTTGCCAATCGTAACTGTATTTTTTTCCTCGCAATTTGATAGTGGATGCAGTCAGCTTTGTAATTTTTTTTTCTAGCCTAACTTTTTTCTCGGTCTTGTTAATGAACAGAGCCTAACTGCCTGTTAAGCTACTTCTGGTCAGCGACGACTCTTCCCTCGTTGAAGCGTGGCAACGGTATGTTTAACATCGTCAGATAACCCGATTATTTCTTTCCGAATGTTTTCTTAGTGGTGGAGCTAAGCAATTAGCGATTGTGGTCATGAGGAGGAAGGCGACGATTGACTTAATAGAGGAAGATGGGTGCTGTGGGGAGACGGAATGAGAGGAGATTACTACCATTAGAACGTGACGCCTTTTGTAGTAAAGTCCCCATGGGCACTTTTTGTTGATTACGCGAACGAGGCTTTTTTTTCCGCAGTAATGTCGACGGTAATGGCAATTTGTATTTTATTTTTTTTATTGCGGAATGATAAAGGTGAGGAGGGTTACATCGGTTCCAGGTGCTCGATGCAGTCTTCAGTGATCTATACATTGTCGTAATTCCAGAACCAATTATCTTGTTTTTTGAGGGATATTCGAATGATGTATTACAGGATGTTTTACACTACACTTGTTACTCCGGTGTCCCATTATGTTTAATGCAGTTAAAAGTATGTTGGATGAAAATCGCTTTGCTAATGTACGTTACTCTGGTATTTATGGACTGGGCTATTAATATTTTTAATTTAAAGAATATTGATGTGATATCCAGAACGATCGTAATACATTACAGTTAACGAACAGACGTAAACTGTTTAGTACGTGTATATCGACGAATTCAGATTTCGGAGACTGACTCGGACGTAAACATGAAAGGCTTCAATATATCATTTGATGACTGAAACCTCTGCCCAGAATATGAGTATGGAGATTGATGAAGAGTTAATACCGACGGCATACATCCTCTGCTTCCGATGATCGGTCTGAGACTCTAGGTGCTTTAGCCTTCGAGCAGTATCCATGCCTTACGTAGCTTAGTATTGCGTAACTTTGGCTGAGGTAGCTTGGTAATGACGTAGCCCTACATTAAACCTTTACCATACGTAGTCCATAATATAGATAAGCATTACCTTGCTTAGCCTTTTAGTTACGTAGCCTTACGCTGCTTAGCCTTGTAGCCTAGTTTTATATAGCCTTGCATTACTTAGCCTTGTAGCTTAGTGAATACGTAACGTTACTTTACCTAGACTGACTTTTTGATTAGCAGTTGTGCATGATTAATATAGACTGTGTCTTCTTACATCCCGAAAGTGGATATGACAGTGAGCTTGTGCTCGCCTGTTTATGCTTACATTTTTTCGATTTCTGTATTTTATAGTCACTGTATGATATTACTTCATTTAATATGTACCAGTCATCCACAACAATATTCGTGTTGGAATGTTACACAATTTCTAACTTCTTTTGCTCAGATTCATTTGTGTGTGTGTGTGTGTATTTGATGTCAGTTAAGCTCTCTAGAGCGCTGGCATGACATACATGGTAGTGAAAAGTTTGTTTGTCGTGACAACTTTAATAGAAAATTATGAAAACACTGGCCCAAGATTTTGTATCCTTCAAAAAGAGGCCTGAAATATCTCGGACATCCTTGTCAGTATGTTCAACATTGGACTGGACAAGTTTCTTCGCAAAATGATGGATATTCACTCTCAAGAGCTATAGCTTTCAGCAGTCGCAAGCACTGACCAGTTATTGGCAAAGCGAGCTTGGTCAAGGACCGGGCTACAGGAGTAAATATCCCCGAAACTTTACCGTTCGTCAAGGGATGTGTGTGTGTGTTTGTGTGTGTGTGTGTGTGTGTATAGATATATGTATGCATTACCTTACATATGCTTTTATGTGTAACTGGAATTACTAAAAAAAACAGGAAATCTTCATAGTGATGCATATAGATTTGAAGGTTTATTCAGACTGCAAGCAGCTAATGCCCTTAACCCCCTCTTCTAAGATGTGAGCACTGATATACTTATTCCTCCGTCAGTCTGTCACTAAACGGTAAGAATAGCACCCGTGTCATCCTCTTGGTCATGTTCTGTGATGACGGGAGCCAAAGTGCGTGGAAATCGTCCTTCACTTAGCCTTTCGCCAGATCGGGACTGGTAAATACCTAATTGGGGAGAGTTCTACATTTGCAGGGCCTCATCTTTTGAACTTTCTTTACCAATGACAGGATTTGGTCATCAGGCAAGGCCAGCACGTAGCGCTCACCACAGAAAAAACTTGGAATTAATCTAGATGTGTGATACGTGTTGTGGACTGTTATGTGTCTTAGTATGTTTTCTTGGACTGTATTCTGGCTACCCCTGTGTGTGTGATGCAAAGAGAAAAGACAGCATCCCAGGCCAGGGATGGAAACTTGACTGTCACTTAATGCAGGCTTTACGCTGCCGTCACACCCTTCCGATACCCAGACGCCAGTACCTCTCAAATCAGTAGTTGTCTGCCACCTACTACGTACCTCAGAAGGAAGATTTTTTTTTTTTTTTTTTTTCATGTGAGTGACTGGCATTTTTATTAGTCACTGATTTTGATCTGAAGGAGAGGAAAGGGTGTTGTCAAGGGAGGTTACTGCACCTTGAGCCTCACTGTGCTTTACCAACGTTGTTGAGGCTCTCCCAACCTTGCCTGTCTTTAGATGTCTTCTTACTCCACCGCTCGGGCTCAGTGCTGTGGGCTCTCTCCTGGTTTAAGTGATAGTAATGAAACAGTTCAAATTAAGTCTATCAGTGAGGCTGACGTGTCGTTACTTATTCTAAGGTTATAATTGTGCATTTGTTTATTTCGTGGCTCCCTCTCCCATATTCTGACCATTTCATTTTGCATTATGGGTAAGGTATTGGAACTGACTAATATGGCTTGACTCACTTGTGTTGACCTAGAAGTTATTCATCATTTGTGTCCACTGGTTTTCAGGAATAGTATTTTTTGTGACCCGCTACTGCACATAGTGTATATGGGACATTATGCCATCTACCTTGTGTATGTGTGTTGTACGATAACCCCAAAATATGCATAATGGAAACTTCCTACACCATATGTATCCCTGTTGAGGTGACGAACTAATTAGATTTTAGGGCACGTAGTTGCATAAATTAACGTGCTTATTAGGAGAATCTTATTATTTGCTAATGCTGTAGCTCAAAGTGTTGAACGCTGGGAAGGTTTAAGGTAAAGAGAAATATCATTGCTGATAAACTTTTGCAAATTGATTATCTCATTA
>JAYMFT010411422.1:7335-33357 GCA_038088735.1 Panulirus argus | reverse complement strand
CCCCCCCCCCCCCCCCCCCCCCGAAGGCTTGATGACCCCTGGAGCCCTTCCTTGACCTGATCAGATTGCTAATTGACGAGGTCTGTGTCCGGACGCCACCGCCTCCTCCTCCGCCTCCTCCTCCTCCTCCTGCCACACCCCACCACACCGCGCCACACATATAGCACAGGGACGCGGGCAGAAACGTTCGCAATTAAACAAAAGCAAAAAATCGTTAAACCGACTCTGAACTAGGAAATAAAAAAGGAATATCATGCGTGAAATAACGCTTTGGGAATTACGTTACGTAAAGTTGTATGATTCAGGAATCACCCTTCAAATATTGTAAAGACAGATTGTATACTGGTTGTAGTTTGTGTATAATACCCGGGAAAAAAAAAGTAGTCAAAAGTTATATTTGAGAGTGAAGCACACATTGCTGTGTTTTCAAATTCTGACGCCATTTCCTTCGCTCACTAAAATGAATAGTTCCAGCAGCCCTTTGGTCTGACGAGCGACGACGGAGAGAACTACCAACTAACCATGATGTGAAGACGTATTTAATGTCGGGAATGAGAAACCTCTAATCACCAATTCTGGTTGAGGTGATCAGCTCTGAATCTGACTCCTGAATATGGTGGTAAGCTTTGATCTCGCTTTCTGATATGGTAACCTCTGACCTCAGTTCCTGATGTGCAAGATCTGATGATTTCTGGTCATATGCTTCCATTATGTTCGTCTCATGTGAGTTTACAGTCTGAAGTACATTGTCAGAATGAGGCACCCTTATGTCTCTTCCTCGTCTGGTTTTCCTTCGCGTTTGTACGACTGTTTGATGTTGGCCTCGTCGTCTGTTGGCCGAGTACAGGTGATGCATCAAAGGTACCTCAACACTGACTCGGAGACAGACGTTAGTAAAACTCAGTGATAGGAAAAAAAAAAAAAAGCCCTCTCTCCGTTTGGAGCCTTGCTATATCTAATAAACCCTTAGATATCTTTTCTATATACATGGAGGTATGAGCACACAATGAGTCGCAAGATCTTTTTTATCCTGGGTGAAAAACACGGATTGTTATTAGCTTCCTAGAGATGGCTTTTCTCGATACGTCCAGCTTCACTTGGTAGCCTGGCTGGCTGGATGGTTCGCTGGGTGGTTAGTTCGCTGGCTGGATGGTTCGCTGGGTAGGTAAGTCGCTGGCTGGCTCGTTCGCTGGAGCCCGAGGCAACGGTTCATTATGCTAACCAGGGGAGCCGAGAGCGATCACCTTCCACATCCTGGGTCCCGGCTGCAGTTAAGCCAGACCGTAATTTATGCACCAATCACCATGCCCCCAGCCGCAAACCCACTTCACGGCCGACGCGAACCACTAACTCTTCCTTCCACCTGTTATGAATCCAGGAATTAAAAGAACTGGAACATATTTTTTTTCTAAACCCTGAGATTCTCCGGCTTTGATCAGGCCTCATAAATCCAGCGATGTGCCGGGATGGAACGTGTTATGAGGTAAGGTAATAGACCCAGGGCTTTAATCCGCCTATGAGTAAACTGCCTCCATTGTAAACTCGTATGTTTTTCCCCCCTTTTCTCAAACATTCCAGAAATAACGCGAGGAAAGGTAGATGGTGATACTGGTATTTTTGGGACGACTCTGTCTTCCTAAAGAAGATGGGAAACGGGCATCGTAAGAGTTCAGTTGAAGCTGTCCATTGTTACAGATTCAGGCGAGGTACGAGGCTGTGTTTTGGCGCTGAACGAGGGTGTTGGAGGAAGAAGAGAAGTCCCTCCCAGTCACCTGCGACTCCTGGCCTAATGACCCCATCTGCTGTTTGCATATTTGGGTTTATATCAAGTTGGTTAATTGCCCCCTGACCTCATCAGTAACTTATGTACATGGGGTGATGGCAGATTGTACCAGGTCGAGGGGAGAGTCTCTCTCTCTCTCTCCCCCAGTCCAGTGAGAGCGATAACATCCTCTTCTTCCCGACCAAACCCCTCATCTGCGGTGCCTCGCAGGCACCAGTATACCCGGGATTCATATCTTCCTATATGACAAAATAAAAAAAAAAGTAGCAATTTAAATCTTTCCTGTTAATTGGTTTGGTACGCTTGTTAATTACGTGCTCAACGGTTAATGAAGATAATAGATCGACTGACTGCAGGTATTGCCAGCGTGAGCGGCTTCAATCTTTTTGCCATAGTTTTTCCAGGACCGTCTGTTTACCGGTGATTAAAACGCGAATGCTGGTTAGCGCTGGGCTCGTTAATTAGCTCCACGGTAACAGTTAGCCACTGACTAATGCCTGGGGAGATTATATGACTAGCGGGCGATGGAGGTGAAAATAGTTCCACGCATATGGAAAGAGTAAGAGAATCGGTTCTCTCTCTCTTTTTCTCTCTCTCTCTCTCTAATGACCTATTTGTACTGTACTGGGAAGGAGTTTTGCTCTCTTAGGACCCGTCTCTTGAACATTCACAACCACCGTACAATGTCTAATATTCATTTCATATACTCCGGTTCCTCTATCCCTACATCTCCCGAAGAACTGTTCCCTGTCCGCGTTTTCTATCTGTTTTCAAAGATAAAATTTTAAGAAGGCTGTGATCTAGTCACTCCTCCTCACTCTTCCCATCCAAGGTGGGCAAATCTAAAACCTTTATAGCCTTTCCCTGTAACTCAGCATTCTTAATTCTGGTACAATCTTTGTTTGCCCTCTTCTGGACCTTCTCTGTTGGCTCTTTGCTTGTCTTTAAGTGCGATGACCAAACTTGGGAAGAATATTAAAGTTTTGTCCTCAAGTAGGATATGAAAAGCTTGCTGAATATTTCCTTATCCTTACAGTTACAAGCTTTTCTGATATTTGTCAGTGGATAGTTTTTTCTCCTTTACTCTCCTTCTGACATGGGACTCTGACGACAGCCTAGGGACGACGTCGGATCCCAAGTCCTTCTCACTCACATGATTCCTAAAGCTTTTTTCCTGCTGGATGATAATCATATTGAGGTAGTGTGTGTGTGTGTGTGTGTGTGTGTGTGTGTATGGCTCAATGTTTACTACACACAACACAGTCTATATCCCCTCACGTACAACACATCCTGTCCACAATCGACCGACTGTAAGTCTTCTCCTACAACGCTACTAAGATCCTGCCAGCCCTGGTGCATGACAGGACCGCATCACTCCTACGTATCCTGCGTGTCTGTGCCACATCCTATGTCTCTCAGATCCTGCAGGTGCATAGCTTAACGTCTCCCTCTGTCTCTTATATCAGTCTCGCCATAGCTCAGTGTCGGGTCTCTCTGCATCACAGGGATTGTTAAGAGTGATGAAGGACAGGTCGTCATGTGAGAAAAACACAATAAAGCCCGTCCATATATATATCCTGGTTGGACGGGAGCCGCCATTAAGGAAATGACAGACCATAAGAGGAAGAAATTTCTGACCGTGATACTAAAGTCATTTGGACAGATCTAATCATATAATAGTAAAGTCTTTAATGGACACAAGTTTTTGAAAATATGTGCGTAAATCTACTTTTATGGACGTAGGCAACATTGGAGTAAGAAAAAATACTGTTTTGAACATAAGATCTAAGATGGTTGGACAGGTCTAGTAATATATGAATTAAATAATCATGAGATGAAGAAGGATTTAAGCAAAATATAAAAAAAAAAGAAACTTGGCCATATCTATCTTATCTTGAAGACATGATTATCTTAAGCTTATGACATATAATGGAAATAATCAAAGGTAAATGAATTACGATACTTGTACAACGAAGAATATCTTGGCACACGTTCAATTATCTGTTATTTATCATTAAGTTAACGTCAAGTTATGATCATCAAAATTGATAATACTGAACAACATCCTCACTTGTTTAAGATGATGATTTCAAAACACATGAATTCTATTTACTTTCGGTAGCCTTATCCTACAGCTTTCTGAAGCTGTTATGAACTCGATGACATAACTTAATAATTCACTGCACAACCACTATCGATGAATCTTGGACGCCACTGTGTAAATTATTAAAGCAATCATTGCTTATCCCTTCGATACCAAGTGATTTCCTGTTTGATAATCAATAACTGCACGTGTATCGTGTTTTTTTTTAACATGATGTTAAAAACAGGTTTTCCTTAATATTTTTGGGTTTGTGTCATTATCTTTCTAGAAGCGCTAATATTCGAATTCGTGCTTTAGCTCAATATTTACTAGCTGGGTGAAGGATATAACAGTTTAGTAAATGATAAAGCCCAGAAATTAGTGCATCGTCAGGTCTCAAAAAGGACTATTGGACTTTGAAATTTACTGGTCACAAGTTTTAGTCCCAGATTTCACCAGTCCGTCTCTAAATGTCACCAGTCCAGCACCAAAGCTCACCAGTCCAGCATTAAAGGTCACCAGTCCAGTCCCAAAGCTCACCAGTCCAGCCCCAAAGGTCACCAGTCTAGCCTCAAAGGTCAACAGTCCAGTCCCAAAGGTAACCAGTTCAGCCTTCAAAGGTCACCAATTCAGTCCTAGATACTCTAAAGTTTTGCCAGAAACATTCTGTTAATTGGTAAAAACTTCCTCTCACTTTTAATTGGGTAGGTACTGTTTGTGCCTAACAACTTTCCGCCATTGTTCTCTAACGAACAAACAACAGTTCTGAAGGAAAACACAACCCACATTTAGCGGAGGAGAGGCACTGAAGCGAATCATAACACACGAAGAAAAACGACAGAGTGATTGCCTACTTCGATATACTGGATGACGACTAATACGTAGTTATGACCACCTCTTCACGAAAATGACAATTACTCCTGTAATCAGCGACTCGAACGTTACCCAAAGGCAACAGATTTTACTACACTGCTTCGGTGTCTCAGAGACCAAGACAAGGAAGAGAGTGTTTCTTATATTGCGATGTTGTTCCTAACACAACTCTGTCATCCATACTTGTTTTCACTACTTTCTCCAACCAGAAACAAGCAATTATGTTTAATTCATTCTGCATGAACTGATTCAAACACTTTTTCATTACATGAAATGGTCGAATTGTTTGATGAAATCTAAGTTCTACCACACACACACACACACACACACACACACACACATATTTACATATATATATCAGATTTTGTTCAAGGATGTGTATTTTGAACCTTCATATGTTGACAGTCGAATAGATGGAAAGTAAAGTTTTTGTCATTACGCTCGATGCTTGTGTGTGTGTGTGTAAAGACACAGTAGGGTTTTCTTGACAACAGGCCCTCCGGGATGAAGCCTCTCTGTGTTTACCGTTAAGGTACGAGGCGCGTGTCGTGGTTCTGACCCGTTAAGTGGGCTGTTCGCAGAAGCAGTATGGGTGGGGGCATACAGAACCATGACAATGATTCAGTCAAGAATTTATCGAGAGCTTTTGGGTCGATGTGGCTCCGGCTGATGTCGATGCAACGAATTCAATGCAGCGAAATATGTTTTTCTTTGGAAACCTGCATTGCTCATGTGTTACGTGTGTCAGATGTGAAGTAAGAACTGTGTTCGTGCGTGTGTGTGTGTGTGTGTGTGTGTCTGTGTGTGTGTGTGTGTGCGGAGAGGAGCACCCTTTGTCCCTAGAACTTCCTGACTAGATATATAAAGGATCTGAATGCTTCCCACCCTGGCCTGTACTATCCCACGACGACAACGAGGGATGGAATCCTATCCCTAGTGTTAGTTTTACGTGACTGCATTGCGATTCGTGCACTCTACACTTTTATTACTTGAATCATCCAACTGTCTACCATCCTTCTTCAAGATATCAAACGCTAATTGATTTTCCTCTGTTGTGTGCTGAGCAGCGCCATGGGTCAGTCCCAAATTCTCATAGTTCGGAATCAACACTTTCACGCGTCTAAGCTTTCTAATTGTCTTTAACAAGCTGCCACATTTGCATATGTGACTTGGCAAAGGCGGCGGGGAGGGCTGGTCATTTGCATACCAAATCCCTCTCTCTCCCGGCAGGAGTTCAGGACGCTGGCGAAGGCGTCGCGGAGGGCGCGGAAGAAGGCATAAGTAATGAGTTGCACGCCATAAACTTCTCTCAGTCGAGATGTCAAATTTGGCAACACTCGGGTGGACTATCTGGTTCTGTGTCTTTATCTGTCACCCAGGTGAACCATCTGGTTCTTTGTCTTCATTTGACACCCTAGGTGAGCCATCTGGTTCTGTGTCATCATCTTACACCCAGGTGAACCATCTGGTTTTGTGTCATCTGACACCTTACGTAAACCATCTGGTTCTGTGTCTCCATCTGACACCCAGGTGAACCATCTGGTTCTGTGGCTTCATTTGACACCCCAGGTGAACCATCTGGTTTTGTGTCTTCATCTGACACCCAGGTGAACCATCTGGTTCTTTGTCTTCATTTGACACCCCAGGTGAACCATCTGGTTCTGTGTCTTCACCTGACACCCAGGTGAACCATCTGGTTTTGTGTTTTCATCTGACACCTTATGTAAACCATCTGGTTCTGTGTCTTCATCTGAAACCCAGGTAAACCATCTGGTTTTTGTGTCTTCATCTGACACCTTAGGTGAACCATCTGGTTCTGTGGTTTCATTTGACACCCTAGGTGAACCATCTGGTTTTGTGTCTTCATCTGACACCCAGGTGAACCATCTGGTTCTGTGTCTTCATTTGACACCCCAGGTGAACCATCTGGTTCTGTGTCTTCACCTGACACCCAGGTGAACCATCTGGTTCTGTGTCTTCATCTGACACCCAGGTGAACCATCTAGTTCAGTGTCTTCAACTGACACCCATGTGAACCATTTGGTTCTGTGTCTCAACGGACACCCAGGTGAACCATCTGGTTTTGTGTCTTCATCTGACACCCAGGTGAACCACCTAGTTCTGTGTCTTCATCTGACACCCAGGTGAACCATCTAGTCCTGTATTTTCATCTGACACCCAGGTGAACCATCTGGTTCTGTGTCTTCAACTGACACCCATGTGAACCATTTGGCTCTGTGTCTCAACAGACATCCAGGTGAACCATCTGGTTTTGTGTCTTCATCTGACACTTAGGTGAACCATCTGGTTCTGTGTCTTCATCTGACACCCAGCTGAACCATCTGGTTCTGTGTATACTTATTCCTTTCCTACTAGCATAGTTTTAAGTATACATATGTATATGAATTCATATATACAAACTGATATGAACATACTACTCATGTATTTAATTACACATAGATATACCTTCATTTATCCACCTGTGTGAGTGTGAGTGTGTGTGTGTGTGTGTCCCTATACAGCCATAACAAACAATATATATCATTTTCATGTCTTTCCTCTCAAACACCCGACACACATTCCTGCTGCTAATCGAAGGCAAAGAGAAGATAATGGTGGCAAATCCACAACATTTACGAAGGTTTCGGAAAATATCATGTGGTACTGAATGTGGCAGTATTTCTCTGGCAGAGGAGGCTCTTGTGGTGAGAGAGAGAGAGAGAGAGAGAGAGAGAGAGAGAGAGAAACACAATCAAGAAATGATAGCACAACAGACAGCTTTGCCAGACCCAAAATCCATGCGCAAAAAAGCAACAAAAGAATTTTTTTTCCATTATGTCACTCCTGATGTAATATTCATATTCCATCCATCTCATACTTTGTCTCGAAGATATCTATATACGTTGACTTCGCCTTACCGGTGCATTACGTTTGCATGAGAGCTTTGGAGTCAAACGTTCCGTCATGCATAAAGTCTCAGGTGATATTACGCGGACGCTGACGCAAGCCTTGCGACACGTCTGTGCCTGTACGTGCCTTGCCTGGGTTGCGTGTCTCGTTGCCTTACAAATAAACGAGTCTCGGCAGCAGCAGCAGCAGCAAGCCACCTGCCTACTCGTTCGCGCTCGTGGGACAACGTACGAGCAACGTTCATTTATGTATAAGTGAGCTCTCCATTCCCAAACGTTTTCACGAGAGAGTAGTTGGGGGACGGATCAGTCGCCGGCGTCTTTGCCTCGGCGAATCAGCAGCGCTGAGATGAAATGTCTCGACTCCTCTTTCTCATTAGTGTCTGTCTGTGTGTGTGTGTGTGTTTGTGTGTCTCAGTCAACCGGCAGGGTTTGCCAGCAACACAGGAATGAACCTCTACCCCTCCCCCCCCCCCATTACCCAGGATATTGGATGACGACAAAGAGGAGTTCAACAGAAGACGATTTCTCTCTTTTTTTTTCATCTGAACCTCTGGGGGGGGGGGGATTTACTCACGAACAGGAGGGCGACGGATTTATGTAATCGTTCGGGGATTACTTCAAATTACAACAGGGCAGCGGATTTATCTAAATCTTGAGAAATTATAGCAGGTCCGACATGGAAAGGATTTTCATAAATCTTACGAGATTACTTGTGAGGCAAAATCGAGGAGGATTTGCAGCAGTATTTAGAGAATTTCAGGTCCAACAGAGTTCAGGATTTATCTGTACACTGACATACGTAACTTCAGACACTATGGGGAGAACCGATTCATCTAAATCCCAGCAAATTATCATATCATGTCCCCTGATGGTTAAAATGACAAATTACTCTCTAATGAATGGTACTAATCAGACCTAATCATCTCTAATAACCTGCAAGGGTGCTTCCGTTTGAAATGCTACACACTGAGGAGGTGTGAGGACTGCCCCCCCCATCAGAGGCAATTATATTAAGACGACAGAATCTCAAGACTGACCCGTTTCGAGGTACGAAATGTTCTCGAGTGTTCATTACCAGATGAACGTCGACACATCAAAGTTCCCCGAAGCAGAACAGATGTGAACACCCGCCTCCAAGTCTCCGTACAGAAAGGGATCATTTGACAGGTTGTAAAGACAGGACTGGGTTGTTGTGTGTAGACAACCAGGTCACTTGCTCTACGTACCAGTCCGAAGCGCCCTGGGAAGCAGAGGTCAGGTCAGTTGTAAGTGTCCTGGATGCGTGACCTTGGTGTTGAGAGAGAGAGAGAGAGAGAGAGAGAGAGAGAGCAGGAACAGACGACTGGATACTCCTAAGGGAAATATCACTGCTTGGGATCTTCCTTCTGCAGGAGGCGAGTAGTCAAGAACATTCAGGGCGGGTTTCTATCCTCGGCACCCCTACCCGTGTTTTTAGTCGTCATCCTACGACACGCAAGAGATACATGAGCAGTTCTCCTTCTTCCCTTACCTCTAGGGATTCTACCAACCACCAGTTTAATTTTTCAACAAACAATCTAATTTATTTTTTTTTAATTCACACTGTTTCTGCAGAGAATTCAGATTTATTTCATAATGCGATCTACCCATAATTCTTCTCTTCCTTGAAATGAGCCCTGAATATTTCTTATTTTTCTACAGTTTTCAAATATTGTACCAATACAGGATTTATGCAGCGTGCAAACAATTCTGTATCGCCCTCTGATATTTGAGAATTCAACTCTCAATTCTTTTTCCTCGTTTTCTGATAATCTGTTATTGGTCCAGATACAAAAGCTGCATTTGTCGAATACTTTTTTACAGAATGATTATTTATTTAACCTCGGATTTATTACTTTGCTGTCTACGGCAAGCAAATGTCACAATAAGATAGTAAGATAATATAAGCATAATAAGTCAAACGTAGAAGTCTATCAACGTTAACTTCCTACTTTATAATTCAGAAAAAAATAAGACTTCATAATAATCCAATAATCATAAATCCTTTTTTATGATTTCGCGATTTTACGATTTCGAAAAAAATAAAAATTCCCTGGGATTGAAATTTCAGTATTACTGCAGTGTGTCCTGCCGGCAATATATCTCAGATCTCGGCAAATAATAATGATAGAAATATGATTATTGAGAACGTGGCGAATATCAGACCTCACGAGGGAAAGTAACTGTGATTTCCTTTGAAGGACCGAAGGACCCTCTGCATCCCGAGTCACTGGGGAGTCCTTCAGGATTGGGGATTAACGAATAGGTAAATATATATATATATATATATACGTAGATATGGCGTGTTCGTGAATGATACTGAAAAGCAAACACGATACCCAGGAAGCCGATTGTGGGAAACGACGTCTGAATTTATGTTATAACGAAAGAGTTTTTAATTTTCCATCTCCACTGACAAATGTTTATGAGTCACTGAAGCCTTTTGATAGTTATAGAGCATAATGAAACGTCTGTCATTAACAGACATTATACTCTTATTGGATTGGCTAATTTTATAGCTTAAATTACCCCAACTATCCTAAATCTCCGAATTATTCTGGGAACACTAAACAATATATAATTCATAAGTGTCAGTTCCCGAATCTTACTACAGCTCTGATCAAATAAAATAAAAAAGAATCTGCCACTAAAATGATTATTCCAACTGAGACTTTAAATCAGCGGAAAAAAAATAAAAGTAAGAAAAACTGTTTTTTTTCCTTTTTGAGGGAAAGCCCGTCGCTACTACATGCGCGATACGCCATGGAAAACATGTGGTACCCCTGTAGTACCCTGTGGTACCCCTCTTATCGGAACAATTCGTCACAATTAACTGATATCAATCTGTCTCGATCGAGGTAATTACAGGCTGACCAAACATACATACTTATTTGGTCTCGGAGGCAAATTCCAAATTCATTATTGTCCTTCCGGTGTCGGATGTTTCTTGCAGTTTCATAAACTGTTTCTGGACGGAATTTTCAGAGATTTTGCAAGTCTTCTCCTTGACCATTTAAAACCCCAGAATGAATTAATTTTCTCTTCCTTCGACTTTAGTTTTACAATGATTTTGTTTTTGCAAATAACTTCTGGCAAATTTGCGACTTCTGATGCATCTCTGTCAAGGCCCGGGTCATCCACAGTTAAGGAGACCATATTTTGCCGTTTGTGTGGGTTTGTTTCGAGGGCAACTGAAGACTTTACCTTGAAATCAGAAGGTTTACCTTGATATAAACGCCTGCACAGCATTTATGGGTTTGTCTTTCTTTCCTTTGAGAGATTCGTTGTCCCGAACCACTAAATGCGATCAACACAGGACAAGTGATTTTGAAAATGACCAGAATCTTTATTGCTAACGAAATCTTGATTCCAAAATAAACTTCCTCGTCATTAGCGAAATAAAATCAAAGTTACAGTACGATGCAAAGCAACAGATGCGACAGGTAACATAAGTAAAATCACACTTTTAACAAAGTGTGTAACTAAAGGTGACACGAGTCAAGATTTAACAGACATTCAGAACAGACTCAAAAAAGATTCCCCTTGAGAGAGGCTGTTTTTGTTTTTGCAGAACGTTAGATAACCTCAGCACAGTTTTCTACTTTAAACGACAGTTTGAGACCCTATAAAAACGCTCCTTTTTGTTTACCGAAGAGAATCTGAAAAAGATGCCACAACCAAGACGGTAGTAAACAAACCACCCACCCCTCCCCTGGCTGTGGAGGACCTGAAGACGACCCCCCACTAACCAGTTTCCAGGCCTCTCACTTGGAAAATCAAGAGACAATGTTGTGGACGGTATTTTCCAAGTAGCGGGCGCAGGGCGTGCGAGTGATACGGCTGGCCTGGCTCCGTGATGATATTTCCGCAGTTGGAGTCATTAGACTAACTAGATATATATATATATACTCTCTCTCTCTCTCTCTCTCTCTCTCTCTCTCTCCCGTTGCTTGAAAATAAGTTTACTTACGAGTTATGGGTAATTTTCTTGATCTATGATGAAATGCTTCGTTTCCTTTTTCTAATATATATATATATATATATATATATATCTTTATGATACTACGGTATAGAGATTACTCGTTCACTGTGATAACCAGACATGATTTTCACGAGTTGGTCCCCCACAATTGCCCTTTTTTCTTAAATGTCTAACTTGACCAGAACCAAGCAAGGCAAAGATACGTTTAGGTTCGGAGGGTTCTAGTCTGCTTTGAGCATGCCTTCTTGGACAAGTGGCGATGTCAGAGCCGGTCATACCATCCCCGGGGCTATCAAATAATGCCGGAGCACCTACGCCACAGACGGGAGAATCAAAGCCTTATTACCGTAATGAGTGAACGACAACTAACCCACGTGTCTACTGTAGTCACCTCAGAACACGACGGGTGGGAGACGCATGCGAGGTTCCGACCCGGATTTAAGGCTCGGAATTAATAGCATTCTACCGACCGTATTTCCGGGTTGTGTAGACAACATTGTCATTATTTTAATGGTCGTTCGTAATCAACATTTATAAGGACACGATAACCTAATAGCCTAATCTATCTATCCATCCATCTATCTATCTATCTATATATACATATACATAAAGCGTACAATATCAGGTTAAGTGGTCAGACTTTCACGTTTTCTCCCGTAATTGTAAACAGCAATAGTCCCTCGGGGTAGTTGAGATTGATTGCCTCATTCACTGGCTGATAGAACGTGCAACCCCAGTCTCCTCATCAACACTCTATATGATTATATGATTGTAATCAAATTTATGGTGTTATCAATGCAGGGTCTAAGGAGTATTGTGTTATCTATGGTTTTATCTATGTTGGTTTTAGGGACTGCAGTGTTGTCTATATTGTTTTTAGGGACTATAGTGCTATATAAGCTGGTTTTAGGTGTTACATATAAAAGTTTTAGGGATTACAGTGCGATCGTGTGGATTTTAGGGATTAAAGCGTTATCTGTGTTGGGTTTAGGGACAACAACGTTATCTATGTTTGCTGTATGGACTATAGTGATATCCCACCAGCTTTAGGGTGAATATAGTGTAATCACCAAGATTTAAGATGACCGTGGGGTCCTCTTCCCGGATTTAAGGGACTGCATTATCATCTTCCCAAAATTTAGGGACCGGATCAGGTCTAAAGTACATCTGGCAATCTTTTAATAAAAGAAGGTTGTTATGTGTATAAATTCGTGTGTTGTAGCGAATGAAACTATCGCCACAGTGGCTGAAACATGTTTCAGATCTCACCCAGCGAACGTTTCAAACTCACCCAGAGAACGTTTCAAACTATCATTCTCTATGGGTCTGGTCTGAAAACTATACATGTAGAGAACTTAAATGTTTTACAAAATACTTAAACACGTTTGCTCCCCGTGAAAAATTGACTTATACATTACGAAGACGAATGGAATTTTGTAAGTATTGAATTTAACCCCACTTCTCGCGTACTGTAATTCAAGTATCCATTGTTATGCGGTAATTGGTCGTTACAGAAGAGAAATGGCTCGTAAAAGAAGGATAATGTACATAGGACGAAATGCATCAACCAGTAACGATTGTTTTAAGACGTAATCACTCAATCAGCAACGATCATACACCTTGATAACAGAGGTCACTCGACAAATCGACCTGACCTGGGGATTCCACTCCTCTGTCACATGGCACCTGTG
Organism: Panulirus argus; assembly: GCA_038088735.1. Taxonomy (NCBI): domain Eukaryota; kingdom Metazoa; phylum Arthropoda; class Malacostraca; order Decapoda; family Palinuridae; genus Panulirus; species Panulirus argus. The sequence continues at coordinate 20,015 of JAYMFT010411422.1, read as the reverse complement.
TTCCCTCCAGTCACGGGGTTCGATACCCCTTGTGGTGGGCGAGTGCCACACCTGACCCTCCCACAGGCACACATGGCCCTATCACCAGAGGGCCAAGTTCGCCCTACGTGGTGGAGACGAGGACTAATGCAGTTTTACATACGAATACTTAAAAGATATCATGGACTCTGGACTACACGAACGGTAACTCATCATCTTTAAATATAGTTAACATAAATGTCTATAATAAATGTACTGTTTTGAGACGGTACTTTACCTGCTGGGACGATAAACATTTGCTTGACGGTGGCTGGGGCGAGCGCCGACCCTTCCGATCCCACAAGTTCAAGTTCACCTGGACACTGCAGGAGCTAGGAGGGGGGGAAGGAGGAGAGGGGGAGGAAGGGAGGAGAGAGTAGGGTCCTTCCGTCCGTCCGTCCGTCCGTCCGTGCGTCCGTCCGTACGTACGTAGGTCACCAGCTGCACTCTCGCAACACCAGGAACAGCGAGACCAACACTCCTACAGCGACTCCGTCGCGACCTGCGCCACACACACACAACCTGTCGCGGGTCTCTTCCGCCCGCCCCCCTCACTCACTCCTGCAGGAGGCAGTGGGTCTTCCAGCTCGAGGGACCTGACAACAGGTTATTTTGGCGCGCGGTGTGAGCGGGTGTGTGTGTGTGCGTGTGGCTGCTTGCGGCTGGCTGGCTGGTCAGGTGGGTGTGTGAGTCAGGCTCACTCCAACCAGCGTCTGGCAGCGGGGTGGCAGAGCCTCGACCACGCCGTGTGGCGCCGCTGGCCGGCAATCCGAACCACACATACACACACACACTCCCTCCCTCCCTCCCTTCCCTCCTTCTCTCTCCACCCCCGTGCCCCCCTCCTCCTCCTCCTCACGCCAGCTGCACACCATGCTTCTGTGCACGCTACCAGCACCACCCCCCTCCCCCTCGCCACGCTCACGCGACTCCCAAGTGCACAGTATACACGCCTGAACACACACACACACACACACACACAGGTTGTCCAGTCCACCAAGCTTATCCGTGTCGCTCAAGACGACAAACTAAGCTGAGAAGGAACAAGTCAGTTCCATTAAGAAATTCCTCCAGCCATCATCACTATCTTCGTCACCTACACGAGGCATCTGGACTCAAGATTGTCTATACAACTTCTGATATTCTCCAAACTCAGATACGCCTCCTCCTCCTCCTCCTCCTCCTCTGCCTGGTCTTCTTCCTCCCTATGCACCACCATCACCTCCTGCCATTTGAAGATCCCTCGTCCACGGGTTGCAGTTCGACACCACAGCCTGAACATCGAGACCATGCAAGCTCTTACAAAGGAGATACAAGACCAGCCGCATTCCAACTACTGGAGCTATACGTTGACCTCCAAATTTGTATTCATGCAAAGATATCTGAAATATCCTCCGTTCTGTAGCTCCTAGTTTACTGTATTTCAAACTTTGCGTATCTGAAATTTTCAGCGTCTGATTGCAGTTGAAATGTAAATCAACAACTTTATAAATTATTATTATTATTATTATTATTATTTATTATTATCATTGCTTAAAGTGATAAAAACATACAGCAAAACAAGAAAATACACAATACACACACACACACAAGCTGTTACCCAGCCAAACTAACTAACACCTTTCTCACAAAATACCAGAAAATTCCCTAACGACATTAGAATCTAAATCGAACACCTGTAAACCCAAGATGACATTTTCGCGTCTTCAATGACTTCCTAATTTTAGCGACGTATGTGTGGATCCTAAAATAACAGCCTGCAAAGGGTTCATGTCTCCTGCTCGTATAACAAGAGGGAATTCTGAAGTTCTTACGTGGGTTTGCGTGATGCGTTTATAGTGACATTGTATAAGTGGCTCAGAAATGCGAAATGATTGCACATCTTTTTATATGTATGGCAAAAGGCCCTCTGCTACCTGGCCACCCAACTATCGACAGCCCATTAGATCATACATACACACGTACATACTTACACTCATACATACATACATGAGGAATGATTCGCCACTCTTGAAGTTAGCTTTGACGTCCCGACCTGGTGTCCCTCAGGCAACAGATGCTGACAATGACATTTAAACTATTGATCCCTTCCAGCCAGAGAGAGAGAACAAGGCGTTAGTACCGACGTTAAATATTTCAGCCCCTAATGTGCTGGGGTCTCGGTTATATTATATATTAGTGTCCGAAATGTCAGCGGGAAGTCGTGTGCTTCATTTAGGGCTTAATAAGTCAGCTGAAAAACTCGCTTTACTGAATAAATACCGATGGATTTTAAATCAATTAAAGAGAGAGAGAGAAAGGAATTGATCTAAGATACAGATGTTTGTGGAAGGCTCTGAAATCGCTCGCGTCTTCTCATAAACGCTAAAAATTTCCTCTTCATAAAATATACGTAACAGTTTTGTGGGCATCAAAGCGTATCATATTTCCTATGGCCAAATGAACCACGTACGCCCCGTTCGTACGCTCGCTTGCTGTTTACGCGACTGAAATGCACAAACACATCTGCGAAAGGTAATTTCTCCATAATTACGAGATGGAGCAGTGGCATATATAGCCCATAAACAACTGCTATTGTAACGTGGCCACGAATGAAAAACAACCACTCATGCAACCGGGTCACGAACCATAAAAAAAAAAAGAGAAGTTGCTCTTGCAACATAATCACGAACAAACACAACTGCTCTTGCAACATGATCGCGAACAAATGCCATTGCAACATGGTAATGAACGTGAAAACAACTGCACTTGCAATATGGACATGAGCAAAAAAAAACAAAAAAAAAACTCCCTGGCAATATTCATAACAATATTCACTTTAACATGAATATTTCACAGAATGTCCTGTACTTTGATGTATTCGCGAATATTCAGACGTTTGAACTTTTGATACATTTTTACGAATACTTTCGAATCAGTATGACTGCATGAATCTCCATGAATACTATTAAGCAAAGTGGAGAAGTATTCCTAGAACAGGGTATTTCGAATATGCATCAAGATGCAACTCCAGAAGCATGTATTCTTAGAATACATTTCATAGAAGATCTTTCAGCACGTCAATCCAGAGACAAGAGTATTTGCTACGTATATAAATACACCATTTTGCAAGAGGTACATACGAACACGAAACAATAAATATACACAAAAACTACATAAAAAATACAAACAAAAGAACATCGACAAGAGACGAGGGGAGGGGGGGGAGGGGAGGCCCACGAAGTTAAGACAACCCCATCCCCCCTACTCCTCCTCCTCCTCCCTTTCTGTATATGCACAAATGGGCGGCAAGCTTGTGGGCGGGAGATGGGCGAGATTAGCAGCCTAGGCAGAAGGTGATGTCTGCTTTATCGCGCTGCTGAAGCCGCCACCACAACCCCTGCCCGGCAATGCCTGTTTCGCCACAACAGAAGAGAGTCGACTCCTATATGACGTACGGCTGAGGGAAACTCTTATCATTTTCTTCAGGTTTCCTCTTGAAGTTGTCGACTGGGTATTTGTAAGGATTCTAAATACTTGGGCAAGTTGTTATCTAAACTATTATCTACCGAGAGAAGTAGAGATTTTGTTCCTAATCGTCAGCGAAATACGGAAAACTTCCGACATACAGAGAGACACACAGTCCTCCCGATCCGTAAACATTAAAAAAGATGATTTGAAAAATTTCAGTTTTTTACGTTAGTGGTAAATTCAGGTATTCTTTTTTATTTTTTTTTTATACCGCAGGAGAACAGAGTCGTTGGTTAGGGCATTTACACCCGATGTTTTATTTGAAATTAGATTTAGATATTTTAGAACAGAAGGCGAACATTAGATAATTTGCACTGTCAATAGCTGAACGTTGTTTTGTAATTATCTCTGATATATTTAATTAATCTACTTACCTCAGTGACCCTTTAAACTCTTGCGAAAATCTTTGTGAAATGAATAACGTATTTTTCATCTATTATTTTTTTTTTTCTCACTGGCCACTGCTGGATGGATGCTCGTATGTGTTTTTCTTTTTTTCAGAAATGAATAAAAGGCAGTAGTTTTAAACTAGACACATCCGCGAGCCCAGGATTTTTATGTTTTTGGGTTTAACCCTTGACCTAAGCCAATGGGGATGGAAAATGCAAAACCAGTGACCCCGAAACAGACCCGAAACAGCTCGTTTCGTTTCACATTTTTCCTTCTCAAACATTCATCAAATCTAACTGACAAAACTATCCTTTAAGAGTTCACTGAATCTGAACTATCCGAGAACTAACTTCTAAATAAACATCTAATAACAAACATTTGAATATTAAGAATTTAACATCAAATATTTCGTAAATTTTTCATCCCGATGTTAGTCAGCGGCTGAGGGAAATTAACAGAATATCCATCTGGCTTTCCTGTTGCAAGTCACATCAGAATTCACGGGTTCAACTTCTCCTTCGACTCTGGTGGGGTACAAAAGACCCACCCACCCCCACAGAAAGGGGTGGGGTGTTTCTAACTCCCCCACCCCCCCAATCCTTCTGTGATTTATCACCTAGAGGAATTCTTGCGTTCTTTAGCTCAAGAAACAGCCATCAGGAGTTCAATACAAGGCGCTCTCTCTCTCTTACTCTCTTACTCTCTCTCTCTCTCTCTCTCTCTCTCTCTCTTTTGGGCGTATGTGATGAGTATTTCACATTTGGGCATTCAATTCTCGTTCGTGATGTACTTACAAACAGGGGCATATAAATTTATTTGTAAATGCATATGTGTGTGTCTTTGTGTGTGAGTGCGTGTGCGTGCGTGCGTGCGGTCGTGTGCGTGTGTGTGTGCGTGTGCGTGATAACAGTAACAAGAAATTACAAAATTCTCGGAAATTTTTTTGAAGAATTGAAAGGTATTTCCGGCGTTACATCAATCGTGAATACTTTGCCGAACGTTTGTCAACATTCCTCCGTACCTCTGGGGAACATTACCTCCCTCAATGTGTACAATCGTTTTCTCTAATTTGTCTTTCAAATTCTCTTCGCTGTTAGTTGTTCTCTTTTCCGCCTGAAATCAATCGTAACGTAACAAACCTGAAGCTATGCTTAACACCAAGGCTTAGTTATCAACTCCACAAAGAGTAATAATAACGAAACAAAAAAATTACTTGTTCATATTGAGAACACATACATATGTTTTCGTCTTACAATCTCAATACCTGAATGAAATACAGGAAATTGCTTAGTCCATCCAAGGTTACCTTCTGATGGATTGACGCATAGTATAGTAGAATATCAGTCTCTAACCATTATAAACAAATTTTTCAATATCTGGGCACCGAATATCATATATGTCAAAATGTAAGGCAGGTGAGTGAATATTGATTATATATATATATATATATATATATATATATATATATATATATATATAAATTCTTATTTTTTTCCTTAACAGTTATTGACATAAACAGCCTTAATGACAAATGTATGAATATCAATTATGTATATTTATGGCTTTCCCAAAGGTTCTCATTGATGTTCAATACACCACAAATGTACAATGTTGCAGCAGGGTCTGAAGTTACCCCAGCACCAACGCTTGGCAAGCGGTTTACTCCGCATATTGTGAGTGTGTGTATGGTCATGGAATTATATTGAATACCTCAATAAGGTGTTTAAAGAGTGTGCAGTCGGTGAGTAAAACTTGATGTTGGAGGCCTGACCTAAACCTCAAATAAACTTATAAAACCAACCAAATACGTGATGTTTGAGGCGTGAGTTTAGTACTCATTACTCATACTCGGACATTCACTCTCAACCCTCACACTTGCACGTTCATTCTGAGGTTCATTCTCACACTAGGGCGTTTACTCTAACCTTCTCTCACAAGCAAACGTGAAATTCCACTCAGGATACATTGGTTCTTGGTTCTTATGACGTCTAGCTGTACTAAATTTCTAGGCGAGATTGTATGTTCGTACGTGTATATGCATATGTGTGTGTGTGTGTGTGAGTGTGTGTGTGTGTGTGTGTGTTTGCCTGCGTGTTCGTGTTTGTATGTGTGTAATCATGTAATCATAATTACCTCTTTGTCCTGTACGGGGAAGGAGTTCTACACTCGAGGCCCCCCCTACCCAAATCTCTTGAGCATTCTCTGCTGTCATATAATTTTTTTTAAAATTACCGTTACTTCCATTTTAAGTCCCTATCGTTATATATCAGCCTCCATACCCGTGGGTCATAACGCTGTGCTCAAGGGCTCGTAAAGTCGTGCTCAAGGGCCCGTACCGTCGAGTTTGAAGCGGCTAATAATATCCGAGCAGGAAGTATCCCTCGCCCTTCCTGTTCCACTGTGACCGGCGCCATTACGTGCGTGACGCGGGGGGGCCTCGTCACGCGCGTCCGTCAATACGCTTATCACTCGCCAATATTCGTTTAATTACCAGTTGTTATGCAGCTTGTTCGTCGCCAGTACCGGGAGCGTGCCATTTCAACCGTGCCATTGCTTATTAATCGCGATAGCAAATTACTAAAACTTTACAACTTTCTCTACTAAGGAAAGTAGTATTTTTAACGCCACATAAGGAAGAGAAAGTTTATATGTGAATAGATATTTCTTTGTTATCATTGGCACGGTTGTGTGTGTGTGTGTGTGTGTGTGTGTGTGTGTGTGTACGGAAGTAAATCATTTCACTTCAGAACTTTTTTTTCTTCCAAATCGACAAACTTAAAGTTCAAAACAAAGTCGAAGGTGGCAGGAGGCTATAAGTCATGAGATCGTCAAGTGACGTAACATTATGAATAAAAGCCAAAACAAAATACTTATAAACGTCATGTATGCGTCTAAAAATCGTCTTATGAATCTATTGAGACAAAATTACCCAAGAATAAAATTCACGTGTAATTCCATTTAAAACTTAGAGAAAGTAATTAAGGTAATTAAGTCATAATTCAACCAAAACCCTTCGTGTATGTATACCTGCATTTGCGCGCGAGCGTGTTCTTTCATGCGAATTCCAGAACAACTGACAGCATTAAAATGGATTGTAAGTTCTTCATCCTGTAAAAAAAAAAAGATGAACCACCACAGGGTCACACTAAACTGGCGTGTTCCTTAGTCATACTAAATATGCGACCGACTCATGGACCCTTGCCAGTGTGAGGTGGGAGTGACCGAACCATTTGTCATGAGATACAACGTATTTCTGTTATGTTTATTTTACGTGTACGAGGCATAAAGAAACGGAGACGAAAAGTTGTGAATATTGTTAGCGCTCGGGTTCTTATATAAAGGCTAGTACTACTACTATCATCATTACTACAACTACTAATAATAATATTAGCAGTACCACCAGTACTATTCCTACTACAAGCACCACTGCTACTACCGCCACTGCAACCAACATTAGTACTATTACTACTGCCACTATCACTCCTAGCAATACTACTATTAATGCTACCACTACTACTACTAGAACTACCACCACGACGACGACTGCTACTACTAATAATAATGATAGTAGTACTTCTGTTACCACATTTATTACTGATACTAACCACGAATACGACTTAATGGGACTATCACTTATTATAACTACTAGAAGTAGGAACATTGCTGTCAGTACTATCCGTCATATTACAACTATTCCCGCCACAAACAAACATCTAATCACTATTCCGACCAGTTCCCAATTACCTTTTTTCATTTCTTTCTTAATCTTCATTTCTACTGCTACTCCCTCACTTCCCCTTCTCACTCTCTCACTTCCTCTCTTTATCTCTTCCTCTGTAACGCTGACATCATCTTCCCAGAAGGGAACACATCAATCAAGTGCATTCAGTCTACCCGTCACTTAATGGCATTACACTCTGATTTAATTACCTGTTTCCGTGTCCTAATTACCACTACAGGGCTAGTCCTAATGAACAGGCGTCACAACCTCCCGTCACAACAGTGATGATGGCGTCACAACCCCCCCCTATATCACCACAAAGACGGAGGAGTTGTCACAACCACCTATCACCACATTGACGAAGGCGTCACAACACCTCCCGTCACCACAACAACGGAGGGAACCGTTTCCGGCACTCCATCGTCACCAAAACAGACGGAGCGTCACGCCATCCCCCTTCACACGGCCTTATCTTAAACACTATGCCGGCCGCTCTCCTTATAGAGATAAGGAAGACCTATCGCAAGACGAAACGCGTGGTGGCGTCATGATAATGTCAGAAGCCTTGATACAGTTGTTGTAGTGGGCTACAAGACGAATGGTTCATAAAGTTGTATTTGATGCAAGACGAGTGATTCATTCAGGTGTAGTGGCTACAAGATCAATGTCTCATAAGACGAACATTTTATACACCTGTAGTGACAACAAGACGAACTGGTCTTAAGATACAACTGTAGTAGCTACAACACGAATGGTTCATACAGTTGTAGTGGCCATAAGACTAACGATCAATACAGTTGTAGTGGCCATAACAAGAATGGTCCACACAGATTTAGTGGCGATAAAACGAGATGCCGCGTCTCTCCTCTATTTCTTGCCATAATGATCAAATGATCTTCAGGGCAACAGACTTTAAAGAAACAGACACGAGATATGTCAAGGAGTACTTGAACTGGACCTCTTGAAGGATGACATTAGGCAGGCCGTCCTTGAACGAGATGGACTTGAGAGTGACTATCAAGGTCTCGCTTGAAAGAGGAGGGAAGACTCTGGGGAAAAAAGTTGAAGAAGGAAACGAGAGAATACGAAAGACAGGAGAAAGAGTGGAAAAGATTGATCGTTGAGGCCCGAGACGGACAGATCATTGTCCACCTGGACTCCGCTGAAGAGAGTGAGGAAGATGAAAGAGACTGGGATACAGAATGGCTTCGGGGTCCATTTTTTATAGACATCGAGCTAATGGAAAGTAGCAATCCCGTTTTCTATCGATATTACTAGAAAATGTGACGTCACAGTACAGTAATGTCCCTGCGGTATTACAGCTCACTGTAAGATGCAAACAGCACCGAAGCACATCACACGAAATATCAATAATTTCTTTTCCTGTCTGATGAATAATTCATTCATCGTTAGTATCTATGTCCCTCTCTAAAAGTACACAAATTACCACGAGCGTTGCTCTTGTCTGTGGAGAGAGGGAGAGAGAGAAAGAGAGAGAGAGAGAGTCGTAAAGTTAAAAAAAAAAAATGAGTTGGAGGAGTCTTGTGTCTCAAATACCTTAGTATGGGGAAAAAAAAAGTCGTTTGCAATAAAACAAGAAACAGGTAATGTGTGGAATCGTTCATCCACGTTCATATGTCTCCTTTATACTTCTGTCAAATTCTCAGCGCCATATTAGAGTCCCAGATCGGAAATGACAAGATCAGAAATGACAAGTGACACTTGATGAACGGGAAACAAATATTTATTCCATTTTGGCAAGAAAATGTTATAATTCATATTCTCTTTCGTAATACGTGTGTTATTCCCATGTATGGCGGGCTGAAAAAATCTGATATAAATATATAGCTTAAGGTAATACAAAAGTATAAAACATGTAATTTAATTACTTGTAAGATGAAATTGTAATCGCGCAAGGTAATGTTGAGAATATACTAGTTACCCATATACTCAAAACTGGGACCGTTTTCTCTAAGGTACTAAGAGTTTTCAAAGAAAACGGTAGCTTCCTGCTTGGTAAACTCTCTCAAAGCGATAGAACTACTTCAAACTCTCGGCTCATGTACAATAATGATATTTCAAACGAATTTATTTTCATATTTTGATGCAAATACTCAAGAGTCGCATTCAATACTCTCAAATCGATCAGTCTTTTGCAAAAAGACAATTACTAGAAAAAGATGTGACAATTCTGGAAGTAAATAATTTCATTTGCGATGAAGCGATCCATCACGTTATACACAACATATAAGAACCTACTACACTACGCTTATACACGGGCTGATCTTTGCCAGTAATGACATCCAGAGTATACACACACACACACACACACGCCCTACTGTGCCAATAACGGATGTCATGAACGAGAGCCCATGCCAACCTTAGCGCTGCCGAATCTTTACATTCACTTATCGCATTTTTCTCTCTCTCTTCCTTTTTACACTTTACAGGAAGATCTGAAGTGTAAATCACTTCACATAATCACTTAGACCCAAGTCCATAAGTGAACTGTAGTCTAGAGAAAAAAATAGTTATAGAAATACTTAAACAAATGATTCAGTAGTTATGTACTTACCAGATAAATGAGTTGTTATGACCAGAGAATTCTTCATCACTGATTATCATAACTGAAGAACACACAGACAAGAAATAAATATGTACAAATCAATATAATCAAGTCTACTTCATATACAAACTCGCAAAGAACAGGTATACAGACTAAAATACATAACATATACATATATACATAGAAAATAAACACCTTATTGATATATTACACGTATAGATTTTCTAAGTTATACTCACCCTTGTAAAAATAAATGAACGAATAATCCTTAAAGAAATTATACAAATCGTATGACATAAACTGAATTCTGAAATTAAACAGTTGATCACATTTTACACCATACACACACATACATCCACCTAATACAACCCACTGCACAACAGTTATACACGGGTCTCCCCATGAAGTAATGGCACCTTAGCATACAGAGCCAACCTGTGCCACTGATGGCACCCCGAGCATACACACCCTACCTAAGCCAAAAATGGCACACCCGAAAACAGGGTGTCACAGACACGGAACCCGTGACAGGGTGTCACTGACATAGGGCTTGTGCCAGCCTTAGTCCTAGGGATTCTATTCACACACACACACACACACACACACACACACACAAACACACACACACTTATGAAAGCAACTTATGTAAATCACTGCTCGAAACGGTCGAAAAACTACAATTAATCTACATTTCATAAAACTTACACTCGTATATGCTTGGGATGATCTGCGGGAGGCTGGCTCTGAGCAGGGGCGGCCATTATAGCTCAGACTGGTGACTCTGTCTGTGTCCCCCTCACAATCGCGTCTCCCAAGAGCTGTTCATCACAGGAAGATAAATGTATTTCTTTATACGTTGCAGAACCTTTGAATGGAAATGACCAAGATTAATGAAACTACAGACATGAATGAAACTCACTATGTGATTAGTACCAACGTATCTAATTAGTTTCTTATTGATGTAATAGGATAGTTAAGGATATAGTTGGCACTCTAAGGGTATAATTGGTACATGAGATTATAATTAGTTTTCTAATGATATAATTGGGTATAATTAAGGACATAATTTGGTAACCTAAGGCTGGAATAAACTGTCTAAAGATGCAATTGGTCACAGATCCTAAAATGTCATAACGTCTTCTAACAGGCCAGGTCACTACTCCGGAAGTCTCAGGTCACAGCACTTGATAATTTCCACTGCATAAAGATAAGGTCCAACTCGAGCCACTACAGTAGACTGACAGTAAAGACGATAATGCCATCGTAGGACAATGCGAACCCAACCATCCAGGGAAGGAACGAAAGCATAGGGTCAAGAACATGTTTATATTACAAGCGCTCCAGACCTTTGACCTGTTAATTGCCTATCGACATTTTTTTGATAAAAATTGCTCTTCTGCTCAGCTTACCTTCACTCCAGCCTTTCATCATCTGAGTCAAAAATATCTCTATGTATTGTCGTAACGATTCCTTTGTAGAGGAGAATGGAAAAATTCGTAAGTATTTTTTTGAAGCCGGTAATCTGGTTCAGAGATGTAGTTAGGATATTATGTATCATATGTGTGTGTGTGTTTTAAGTTTAGGTGGTTTGGTTTTAAGTTTAGAGGGTTTAGATTTAGGTTTAAGTGTAGATTTAGGTTTTAATTCCCTCGTGCTCTGATCTGATCGTTAGTACTCTATGTATATATGTGTATAAAGCTTTAATACATATGTGCATATTTACAGATATGTATACATTCGTGCGTGTTATAGACATAAGGGCAAATTCAAGGTAAATATTATACCATGTTGAGAGAGACGGGGCAACACGAGTGTAAAACTCGCTCCCCGTAACACACGAAGAGTAGTGACACACACACACACACACACACACACACACACACACACTGCAAACTAATAATAGTGAACATGTATGATTTTCCTGTGCGTATTTTGCTTCTTCCTACATGATACCACACAGCACCAAGCCCTGTGGTTGGATAGAGAAGATCCTGCCTCATCACCAGACTGCAGGAGAACTAATATTCCAAGGTGGGAGATTGACCCACCACCTGGCGGCGGTGGCTACAGATGAGAATGATCATCTGTTGCCCGGGAAGTCCATCGGATTAATAAGCAAGATGTTGCTAAGGTGATGCTGACGTTGTGATCATAACACAACGAGGTGGAGTAATTAAGGACCAAGATATGACCCTAATTTAACATACTTAATGATACGGATGGGAAGAAGATGAGGAAACAGGTTCAGGTATTTAAAGGGTTTGGACGACTTTTGAATAAATACGTACATATGCAAATGAGTTGAATTCTTCCAGGTACGTAAAAGTAATCAAAGATACGTAATTACATAACAAACACTCATCAGCACCTGCTCATGCTCCCAGAGATGACATGTCCACCAGCGGCTGACCACAGAGACCATCAGCTCCCCTGACGAACCACAACACTTGCATAAGTTATGGACAACCCCACGAG
>JAYMFT010411411.1:0-18223 GCA_038088735.1 Panulirus argus | reverse complement strand
ACACGCAGGGAATACGTGGGAAGTATTCTTTCTCCCCTATCCCCAGGGATAATATATATATATATATATATATATATCCTGCAGAAGTCGAGACAGAGACGAAAGCTTGGCGTTTGTGTTTTTCTGTTTCATGTGGTTTCTACGAGGGCATTCAGCTGCCCATGCCATCTCAGCTAACATCACATGCATTACGAACGCACGAACTTCCCTCTCATCCTAGTATGATTAATGATAAGACAGCACCAACAAGAGGCCTTATCATCCTCCCCGAAAGTAAGTTAGATTACCGCATGAGTAATGACGAGCGCCACTCACTCCTCTCATAGTCCCTTCCTCACTTCATGAGGTCATATGCCCTCGCCCTCTCATTATTCCCCTCCTGGCTACATTCTAATCAGTTTCCCCTCTGATTAAACGGCTTCCCCGGCCCCCACCGTCTTTTGTTTCGTGACGCGGTAGTCCACTGGTGTCATTCTTTCCTGCCCTCCCTTTATTTCCTTTTCGTGCCGTAGGGGTCCTTCCCAACACCGATCTTTAAGGATTTTATCATTAATTTGTGTTCTCGTTTCTCTCGTCCTTCACCCTAATTCAGTTCCTTTGTCCTCTCCTTTGTGGCTGTCCCTCAGGCCCAAACGTACCTCCGGGCTTTAGCATGTCGGCAGACGACCACCCCAATCCTCGACTTTACATAGCCTGGATTAATTCCTGTTTTTTTGATAACTTTTTCCCATATCTCCTAATAGAATGACCCCCTCCTATAACTTCTCATGGAATGAGCTCCTATATCTCCTCATGGATTAATTACCCCTATATACCCTCATAGATGAACCCCTATACATCCCCACCGGTGACCTCTCCTATATCTCCTCAAAGAATGAACCTCTCCTATATCTCTAGATAGAATGACCCCGTCTTATATCTCCTCCTTCACACCTACCTCCCCTCCTCCTTCCCCCCCCCAATTCCCCGCCCCCTCCCTCGGAGCCGGGATATGAGGGAACCATCCCGCACGACCCTCCCGGGAATAACAACTTAAGAGTTACAAAACTAATCCAAAATGCCATTAATATTTATGTAATGCTTCTGCTGTTTTCGTTAGCACGTTTTTCTTGCTCTTTTTCTCTTTTTTTTTGTGGGGGTAGTTTAAGTTAATGTGGATCGTGGAGGAGGTGGTGGTGGTGCTGCTGCTGGTAGGTGGGGGAAGTGGGTGGCGGGCGGGCCAGCCAGTCAGTGGGTGTGGTTTACATGGGTGCTGAAGCTTCTATCACGCCACCCACTGCCTGCACCCCACCCAACCCACTACCCTCTCTTCTCATCCTCTCCGTCTCCTCCAGTATTCTCGTGTTTCGTTCGTGTCCTCTCTCTCCCCCTCTCTCTCTCTCTCTCTCTCTCCGGGTCCTCCCCAGCCTGCTATGCTACAAAGGCTACGAGAGGTCAGGCTGCAAGTAGTATAGGCGTCCGTCGTTACCAAAACAGCTGGGAGCATTTATGAAAGCATTTTTCTCATTATGTGTCATAAATGCCAGCTGTCATGTGACATCATTTATGATCCAGCCAGAAGATTTCTCAGAAAACGGAAGATCTGACCTCCAATTTTCCCCTTGAAGGAACTGGTGAAGTGTGGATTACATCGTATTGCATTATACTGAGTGTTGATTACATTGGATTACGTTATACGAGTGTGGATTACATTGGATTACATTATACTTTGTGTGGATTACATAAGATTATACTGAGTGTAGATTATATTGGATTATATCACTGTGTAGTTCTTGCCAGTGTTATAGATTATTATTCATGATTTGTACCGTTATCTTGAATTATAACATGAATTTGTTATTGTGTCCAACATAATTAAAAAAGAAATAGAATTCGTTATAGTCATATTTTGGGCTTTTGTTATCATTTATTCTCTTACAGTTATCAGTATAAAAGATTTTTAATCATCTTTAATTTTCTTATAAATATATTTTACGTCTTTTGCACGGATTATAGATAAGTTTAAGGTTACATTTTTCGAATCGGAAAATATAATTCAATTACTTTATTTTCCAAACTAGAGTGAGTAAAGTTTTGTAAATGATGCCCCCTCCTTCCCTCGGTTTTCATTTACGTAAAAGTTCTCGGCATTGCGCTAGACTGCAACTATTACGTCAGGGAACGTTATAACGGCCTGACGCCGGCCTTATAAACATGGGCAAGTTACACGCGCGCGACATGTAGACATAATGGCGGTGTCTGGCAACCTACGTTAAGGTAAACATTATGAGCAGCAGCAGGAGCGCCCCTGGCGGTAGTCCGGCCACTCACAAGCCTTACCCTCCGCTCCCTCCCCCCCCCCCTGGCATTCCACCGTTGGTCGAGGGAGTTGTCCTTCCTTTTATTAAGGCAATACCCGCCGCCACTTACTGCTTGCCAAGCTAATCGGTACATTCTTCCGTGTAATATGCCGGGTAGTGGTGGTGGTAGGGGGGGAAGTAGTAGTGGTGGTGAGGGGTAATGGTGGTAGTGGATAGTGGTTTGTTGGGGGGAAGAAGGCGTATGGGAGGCGGTGGGGGTGGTTGTGGCTGTCAGGGACGCTCTGTGTGGTGATGTATGGGTAACGTAGTGGCGGAGGTTCTATCGTGGTGGATAGTAGATGGAGTGGTGGTAGCGATGGTAGGAGGGGGGGCTGTTGGCAGGGTGGTGGTGGTGGTGGTGGTGGTAACGGTGGTTGTGGTATGGAAGGGAAGAACTGTCATGGGAGTCTACGTGCAGTTCTCATGTTCACGTGAGAAAGGGGAAGGGGACTTTGGTAACCTCCTGGTTGAATAAAGAGGTCACGTAACAGCACTAGGAGGAGGTCACATACTGAGGGGGGGGGGTGCGTGCTGGGTCACTAGTGACCTCTCGGTCGAAGAATGAGGTCACGCGGCGGCATCAAGAACTGGTCACGTACCGAACAGGGCTTGGTAATGGACACGTAACATTGCCTGTGATGGATTCCCAATTGTCATCAACTGATCTTATTGATTTACACTTGCCATCATGTAATCTCGATCATTATTTGATGGCGGAGTGACACCCCATGAGGTGGTCGGGGCGGGGCAGGGGTGCTGGTGGGGCGGTGGGTGGGTGTGGGAGGGAAGGGGGTGGCAGTGGTGGTGGGGGCAGAAGGGCCAGAAGGAGGTAGGGGGGGGGGGTGGTGGTAGTGGTGGCACCGGCCATAGGGGTAGTAGCAGTGACAGGGGTGGCACTGGTGGAAGGAGGTAGTAGGGCAAGGGGGGCAGCGCTGGTTGAGGGGGTAGCAGTGCCAGGAGTGGCGCTAGTCGGGGGTTAGAGCTAGGCCAGGGCGGCACTGGTTATGGGGGAGGGTGCCGGTGCCATAAGCAGTATGAGAGAGGGAGCTTGTGGGGACCCGGGGACAAATACCTCCCCAATAAATAATACTAACGACTCCCCCCCGACGTCCGCACTGCTCCCTGCCTCCTCCTGTCTCCTCATTTTGCCTCATCCTGTCTCCCTCCGCCTCATTTTGCCTCGTCCTGCCTTTCCACGGCTTTGATCCCACCCACTTGGCTCCTCTTGGCTCATGTTGGCTCTGTCTAGGTTCACCCTGGTTGTCTTTGGCTCACTAGGCCTAGTCTCTCTCTCTCACTCAGGCCGTTCCGCCATACTCTTCCCATCGTTCTGGCTTTTCTCGGCTCATCTGAAGATGTCTTGGCTCATCCTGGGACTTGTTTTCTTTGGGCTCATTCTAATATCTACTTCCGCATAGTGTCTTAGATCATTCTGACTTCTCTTGTCTCATTCTTGCATCTCTTGGCTCATTGAGATTTCCCGCGTATCATTCGGGCTTCTTTTGACTTTTTTCTATTGGTGTAATCTCCCTTTGGCTCAATCCTAGCTCGTATCTACTCACCGCGACTGTTCTCAGCTTATCCTCTCTCGTCTCTGCTTAATCTCAAGTCCCCTCTAGGCTCGCCCTGTCTCGCCTCTGCTCACTCCTTACCTCATTTTGCCTCCTGCTCGTCTCTGCTCACCTCATCTCGCCCCTGCTGCTCTTCAGCTCTAGCTCACCTGAGCTCATCTTGGCTCGCCTCTTCTTACCTCCCTTCTTAGATCTTCCGCCAGCCACACGCCTGGACTCCCCCCCCCCCCCCCCCTGACCCCCCCCCCCCCCCCCCCCCCCCCCCCCATCATTATCAGCTGGCGCAGCGTCTTCACCATCTACCATCCTCATCTTCCCTCCCTCAACCCTCTCCCCCACTCTCTGCTCCCTCTCCCCTCCTCCTGCCGCCGGACCAGGAGATTGGTGATGGGCTGCTCACCAGGTCTCGGCGGTTAGAGCGCGTCTCTTGTCGCTCCTATATCTCACAATAAGTGTTCGGCCCGGCGTTATATACGACACTCTCTGCCTCCCCGCCACACCTGGTGCTTTCCCCCCCCCCCCTCCCTCCCTCCTTCACCCCCTCACCAGCACCACTGGCAGCGGCGGCGGCACCAAGCTGCTGGTGCTGGTAATGCTGTGGGGGTGGTGCCACCGCCGCCTGGTGCCTGGTGCCCGTCCCCAGGTAGTGGTGCTGGTGCTGGTGCCACCACCGCTTAACGTTCGGTACTGTTGGGTGAGCTGGTGACTCTCTCTCTCGCCACCACCAGATGTGTGTGTGTGTGTGTGTGTGTGTGTGTGTAGTGAGTGTAGTAGGCTGGAGAGTGTATGTGCTTTATATCTGCATTCGTATCCTCTCTTCGTCATAAGACTTGATCCAAAGGAACGTATTGGAGTTCTCACAGATATACAGACATCCATACGAGCGTCAGAAACATGAACTGGCGATATTCTGGTCCCTGGAGAAAACGTTACATTAAGATTTAGATCCGGGGGGTTTTGATCACCCAGGCTGTTCGAGGCCACAATCTCCATGTACCCATTGCAGTGTAGTTGGTCAGGTACATTTATTTTTTAAATGTTTTTATGAGTTTTTGAGATTTTCCACAGGTGAAGCTTTGCTGTTTCTTTCATGTTTTGTCATTACGGTGGGGAAGTACTTGTGAACGTTAGTGGGGACCATGGTATAGCATTCGATCTTCTGGTGTCATCCTGAATTGAATCTAACACCATTACCTCATCCTCTGATGTCACCCTTAACCGGATCCAACTCAACTGTCACCCGAAGCTTGGATCGAAACCCATTATCCGATCCTCTGTTGTCACCCTGAGCTAGATCTGACTCCCTTTCCTGATCCTATTTTTTTGTCACCCTTAGTTAGGATCTAACTCCCTTATCTGATACTCTTTTGACTTCAACTGAATCTTAACCCCCCCTTACCTGGCCCAGTTTCTGGCGTTTGTTCATACGTGTTTTCTTTCTTACAGGTATGTCATGGCTCGTGGAAGATGGGGCAAGTTACAGGTGCTAGTTGCGTAAGTACCTATATATATTCCTGTGTTTTGTTTCCGTTAATGTGGCCCGAGCAATGTCCCGCAGAATTTAAGTATTCTCTCCCATCCCCTTCGTCTGTTTCGTATTCTTCCGTTTCTGTCCTCCTCCTCCTCCTCCTCCTCCCGCTACCACGGAGCACCTTTATGGAACGAGACACAGTGTGTAAGGGTGTGTACCTGAGGTGGTCGAGACTTGGACGGTGTGGCTGTAATGCCGTCACAGCCAAGGGCTTCCACACACAACACACACACACACCTCTTCCTCCCTCAGGCAGCACCTTCCATCTCCAAGGGCAGGTCCTTCTCATCTTCCCTCTGACTCATCCGGGATCTCTTATTAGTCCTCCCACAGGCATTTCCTACTCCAACGTCAGGTAATTTCTGGTTTTCTCTTCTTCGTAGCCCCTTCATCCCCTTCTTCGTACGGCTCCTCCTGCCCCTGCATTGAGTTCCTCCCTCTTCAGACAGTCTCGCTCTACTCTTGATTGCGTCTTCCACTTCAAGCACCTCCTCCTGCTTTATGCCTCTGCTCTACCTCTACCTGCTTCTACAAGCAGCTCCTCCTCCTCCTCCTCCTCCTCCTCCGTCTTCTACCATCAGGAAGCTCTTCTTGCTTGAGATAGCTCCACATCCTCCTCCTCCTTCAGTCGGTTCCTCCTCAGCCTACTTAAGTCATCCTCTTGTCTCCCTACTTCAAGAGCTCTTTGCAGGGCCCGACGTGAGGCAGCAACGCCCCCCTCCCTTCTCCTTCAGACAGTACTTCCTCATTTGTTTCCTTCGGGTACTTAATCCCACAGCCACTTAGTGAGTTTTCAAACCAACCCAACACGAATTAATTCAGGAAACGCTGAATCCGAAGGACCTCGAGGACGTTCGATATGTCGCGAGAAACGCGAAGGGACAGAGGTACATGGACAACTCGAGACACCACACTCTGGCTCTTCTTTCGACGATATTCTGTCGCTCCCAATAGGTAGTTCTTGTATCTCATGACTCAGTGTCGTCTTGAAGTGTAGCTTTATCAGACTGTGACAGCTCATAGGTACATGTAGCTTAGGAAAGCTCGTGTTGGCATTGTAGTGAATACGTTACGGGTTGTTACCTCCAAGCGTTACAGACTTGGTGGTCACCTGATAGAAACGGCGTTATTTTTTTTGAATGACGTCTTGGCTACTAATTGATACCAGGAAAACGATGGTTTAAATGGTAGTTTGTTACTAACCATCGCCACTGCTTCGGTAGCCCGCCCGAGTGCAACATAAACAGACTCACGGAACTTGTGTCGCGTATAGTGGCAACCTGTGGCACTTTGCCCGCCAAATGGCCCTCTTCTCGCACAGTACCTCTCCTAATGGCATCCCACACTTGGCCAATATAAACTCGTATGACCGACTTCCCTGAGGAGACCTCGAGTCTTGACAGTAGCTGACTCTCCCCCATCAGATAATGCTCGTCTGATGGTGACTACCCCTTTGACCAGTATAGATAATGCATGACATTATTTCCTTTGAGGTAACGGCTCTGTCTCCGTTGGTATCTTCTCCTTTGGACTGTATATGCGTTGATCCTCCTTACTAACGTTACTGACCTAATATAGACCCCCTCTACCCCTTTCCCCCCCGCCCTATTCCACCTTTCCCTTTTAAGGTGATATTGGACCTAATGGCAGCACTTCCCCTTTACACAGTGACACCTAATGGCATTCCCTTCCCCGCCTCCTCCTGAGGCCATCCGGACAGACCCACAACAAGAACGGGAGGGTCCCGCTGGCCTTGCTGGCTTGGCTGGCCCCCCATCTCCGTGGTAGAGTGGCAAAACCATCAGGTTTTGATTCCATCGTTCCGGGGAGGGAGGGACGGAGGGGTCCGGGGTCGGCCCAAGTTTTCCTGCTTTTCCTGGCGTCCATTTCCTTCCAGGGAGAGGGAGGGGAGAGGGGGGGGTTATTCCCCCCCATCCCCCTCCTCTTCCCCCCCCCAGCGAGTCAGCCGATGAGATGATTTTCCTTATTAGATAGCGAGCGGCTCGTGGCGATAAGGAATGAACGATTCAGAGCGTGCAGATAGCCGGCGGTTCTCGAGATTAAACGAGCGATTGATTCGTGGTGTCTTAACTAGCGAGCGCGGCTCGTGAGAGATCAACGAAGGAATGGTTCAGGGTGTTTAGATGAACGAGCGGGTCGCGAGATCAACGAGTGATTCTGTGTTTAAAGACAACGAGCGGCTCGCGAGATCAACGGGTGATTCTGTGCTTAAAGACAACGAGCGGCTTGCGAGATTTACAAGCGATCGATTCCGTCTTTTGAACCGGTTTCCAGCGCCAGACTTCAGAAAATACAGTTTTTTTAAACAAGGTAGAAAATAAGGGAACAACATAATGATCTTATAAAGGATTACCGTCACCATGTCCCAGACGAATCGAGACTTTGCAACCTCAGTGTTTCCCCCCGACGTCTCTTCCTGCTCCGCGACCGGGAAGGAATGCTATCAGTTCCTCCTAGGATTCCTCCTACGGATGATTAAAGGTCCCGACTTCCGTAGAGGCATTGTCTCTGTTCGTGGGAATCCTCAGTTCCTGTCATGGAATATATTTTTTTTCCATTCTAATCTGCATCAGAAGTCGAGAGAAAACACTGTCAGTTGTGAGGGAGTATTTCAAGGCCGACTCATGACGACACTTAACACTTGCTTCCATCAAAGCCAACAGTCAAATCAGCATTAAAATTGACCCTCACGTAACACTTGTTCCATCGGTGATAGGTGTCGAATCTGTATTAAAACTGACCTCCGCGTAAGTGATAATGATACAGAAAAGAAGTCTTTGGTCCCAGTGAATTTATAATAATTCTTTTCGCGCATTCAACTTCTTCGTGTTTTTGCCACAACAGACCACTCCATCGTCTCTTGCGTTATTTTATCTGAAGTCACGTATACCGTATTTTGTATGCATCATACAGTCCCTCTTCATACAAACAATGGCGCCACAGTCTCTCATTTACAAATAACAGTCGGAGAGGAGAATGCCCAACTCGCATGACTTTCCGGAAAACTAATTCCAAAAGTAATGGTGTGGTGGGCCACAGGTGTGTTTGTGTGTGTGTGTGTTGATGTCGTCACAGCAGCCCACTCCCTCAGGCTCCGTACATGACAACGACAACACCATGGACAGAGGAGGGAAGATGATCCCACACCGCCACCGCCGCCGCCCTGGGGGTTCGTGCTTTGGGGTGTGTGTGTGTGTTTGTGTCATGCTTGGGCCGATCCATCTCTTCCCGTCCTTTTAACGAGAAAAACAGATGACAAGCGAAAGGACTGTAAAGATTTCATTAATGTTTTTATTATTGTTCATTTTAGATTATTATTTTAACTTGTGCTTGCTGCCTCGTCCCTTTCCATAACCCAGGGTAGATAGGTTCCTTCCACCCGCGTTCAGAACCCGGCCAGCCCTGGGTGTTTGAGACGATTTGGGCTCGGATTCTGTTTTTGTCTTATTTGGGTTATTGCACGCATTTCTGATGCTGTCTTCTTTGGTCAAGTTTATTATTATTATTATTATTATTATTATCACTATCATTATTATCAACATTATTATTATTATTATTATTATTATTATTATTATTATTATTATTATTATTCGCTTCAGTCACTTTACTAAGTCAGCAATGAAGTTAAACCTTAACTGCCATACGGAAAATATGTTAAAAAAGCGGGAGAAATAGTAAGAATACATTAAAATCATTTCTGGAGGAAGTCGAAAATCTGTTGCTAGCTTCTGCTGGAGTGGGTGGGAGGTGGGGAGGGAGGTGGGGAGGGACAGACATCACCACAGCCTAGCCATGAGTTGCCAGCGGCCGGACATTAAGCGTGTGACTCATTAGCTTGTCGAGTATTGCGTTTTCTTGATAATGGCGAGGGGTTGGGGGGAGGGCTCAGAAGCAGCCAGCAATCGGGAGCAGAAACCAGAAGACGAACATAAGCTGAACCAACTAAGAGTGTAAATTACACTCATTTTCACTCCGGTCTGGTTGAACGCACGTATGTAAATCCTAGTCACAACGTAAACAGGCCAGGCGTGTCTAGATACGGACCACTTACGCAAGACGGATCGACAAGAGGCCTTTTTTTTTTCTTTTGCGTAAACGCTTAGTAAACGGGATGGCGTGACTTCCGAGTCCCGATGTCTTAAGCAACGGTTGAGTCCCGATGCCGCGGTGGCCTGGCGAGCTACGCCATTGGCCCTGCCACCTCTCAAGCCGTTGAGCCGGGGAATGAGGCAAAGCGGAGTCCCCAGAGGCAGCCGTAGACCCATAGTGTGTGGCTGGGGTCGTGACTGTGGTAGTAATGATCATGATAGAAGTAATGGGAAAGATTATGATTATACTACTACTACTACTACTACTACTACTAAATATAATAATAGTAATAATTATAATAATAATAATATTAGTAATGATAATTATAATGTTAGTAATAATGATAATGATAATTATAATTATAATGATAATGATAGTCATAATGTTAACTTATGATGACAAATGGCAAATAGAGAAAAAATGATAAGCTGTACAAGTGATCATAATGATAGTAATAATAATGCGATAAGAATTATCATAAAGGTCGATAAAACGTTAACAAAATAAATGATGATAATTATGATAACAGAGACTGCAACAAGAGAGAAATAATTGTGATAATTACGACTGCAGTAATGCCAGCTGCAGGAGACTAACTTGGATCGACGACTTGAAGAAGTAAACAATGAGTTGTTGTTTGAGCTCAGGGCTTGTGATCATCGCTCGTGGTTATATTGTTGTCGTAGATGATGCTCGCGTAAGGTCGTATGTGAAATGTGACGAAATTATCTTTGACCTCGAATTATCGCCTTAGTGAGTGCACACACACACACACACACTGTGGGTACAACTCGGTTCATTAAGTGGCATGACACGCAGAAAGTAACATAAGTAATTATGATAATAATATTATATATACACAAGGAAGCAGTTTCACACCAAGGGACAAAATAAGAGATGAATACGCTCATAAATGACTGTGCTACTCACAAAAGCTCAAGAGAAAACTTCGCAGAAAGAGTATTTAAAAAAAAAAAACGTGAGTGGATTACTATTGTACCCCCCTGAAGAAAATGAAGGATAAAGAAAATGATTTTAACTCAAGACTTGAAAAGCAGACAAATATTTGCTTGGTGCAGATGATTCGTGGATATTCAGGCAAACAAGAGGCAAACAATGGGACAGACGACACAAGGACAACCATCAGGAGCTAGAGGATCAAACACAAACGTTAAGGAAGGGGAGGGAAGTAAACTGAACAGCCACAGATACAAGGAGTGGGTGGAGAAGTAAACCAAACAGTCACACACACACACACACACACACACACAGCTGGGAGAAGAACTGTGCAAGAACGAACACTGATTATAATGAGGTGAGTAATCTTAATGTTGCTAGTGGTTGGGTCTGGTGTGGTCTGTGTGGAGTGACGTCTGGGATGGCAAGGTTGATGAGAAGACCCAGGGAGGGTAGCAGGGTAAACCACTGAGCCAACTCACTGTGGAGGGAGGGAAGCCAGTGTTGTTATGCCATAGTGGAAACCAGTCTCAGCATGGCAGCTCGGTAAGCCAGTGGGGTTCAGCCGAAACCCTAATTTAACCCCCCCTCCCATATCCTTCCCAGTAGCCACCCCATGTTCCTACGTTTGCCCTGACTCCCTCCCCTCCTCAACTCTCCCATTCCCTTCCCTGACGACTCTCGTCTCCCCTACAACTCACCCTTCACCACAGCTCCTGAAGGAGAGCTGTGAGCGTGTGGCATTGTCCCGCCATTGTGGTCGGTCCGACAAAACTGGTCCAAGAGCTTCCGTCTGCGCCACAACTCAAACACTCCAGCTAGTGCCGTCTGGTAGAAGCCCGGGCGTCCGCAAACTCCAACCAGCGTCTGCCGCGAACTCGCGCCCACCACATCCGGCCTGCCGCCCTCCTCCTCCTCCTCCTCCGACAGCAACTTCTGCCGCGTCGTCTCCCGCATTTTCCCCACCTCTCGCTCACTCTGGAGGCACGGCCAGCGTTCCTGATGCAGACACCACCGCGACGACCACCTGCCATGACCTGTAAGGTTCTCCTCCCGCAAACGCTCCCGCAGGGTGGTCTCTGCTGCTGCGCCTCCCTTGCCTTGCCATACCTTGCCTTGCTCTTAGTACCTGTGCTTGAATGCAGGTTCTCACCACCCGCTCCTGCAGCAGTAGGGCTCCCTCCCCATGAACAGCCTTTCCTACATCGGCCTCAGCCCCAGCAGCAGCGGCATCACAACCCCGCCGTGAAAAACGCCACCGTCGTGTGACGTACTGTGGCAATCTGTCCATTCTCGATCTTCCCCTTCATTCCCATTTTTTTGGGGGTGGGGAAGGTGCCATACGGCCTCGGGCACCACTTCACATACCCTCCTCGACCCACCGTGCACAGTGTGTTTAGAGAATGGGACACAACGGACTTCAGCACTAGCCTATTTCCCCATTCACATTAGATCTCTCGAGATGATGAGAAATATACGGACGTTGTATTTCTTGACACGTTCCAAGCTTACGAGAGAGAAAAAGGATAACTCGTGTATTCTGATGGCAGAACTTGAGACTGTAGATTTCATCACGTAGTGAGAGTGAAGATGACGTGTGGTGACGACGGCTGTAGTGATGATAATGTTGCAAGCTCACATTCGCGGGAAGGGCTGGTGTGTGTGTGGTAAGCTCACACCACAGCAAAGGCTGGTGTAACTTTAAGTTGGAAGAGATTGCGAGTAACCACGAATAACAAGTGTGTGTGTGTGTAACAAGCTGGTTCACCACAGTTAACACAGGTCAACGCATCACTCGATGCACGCCACAGTGTTAGCATACATCCAGTATACCCCAGTCATACTCCGTGTATTTGATATACTTCGGGACGGCGGGTTTGCGAATATACTATCCTATCCGCCAGGGATGTGATGCATGGATTAAGATTCTATTCAGGAGCAGGGGAATCAGAGACTTCTTTATGTGATCACATGCAATCTGATGTTTGTGTGTATGGTAGATGGTGTGGGAGGGGATGGGGGTGGGGGTGCTGGAGAGAGAGAGAGAGGGAGGAGGGGGCAGGCTGAGATGAGAGGGAAAGTGAGAGATGAGAGTGATGGGAAAATGAATAAAGTGAAGATGGGAGAGGGTGAGTGAAGAGTATAAGAAAGGGGTGAGAGCGAGAGGAGAGCTGGGAGAGTGATGGGAAGTTGAGAAATTGAGAGGGAAGCTGGGATAGTGAGTGGAGTGGGGAGACTGAGAGGAATGGGGAGATTGAGAGGGATGCTGGGATAGTGAGAGACAAGGTGGGTGAGAGGGAGAGTGCTAGAGGGAGGGTGATAGGTAAGGTGGGAGGAGAGTGAGAGGGAAGGTGGGTGGATGAGAGGGGCAGGAAGGAGAATGAGAGCTAAAGCGGGTGGATGAGAGGGGCTGGGAGGAGAGTGAGAGGGAAGGCGGGTGGATGAGAGGGGCAGGGAGGAGAGTGAGAGAGGGGACGGGGCAGGTAACAAATTGGCCTCGTTAGGTTATGGCGTCAGTAAGAGAGCAATCAGGGCGATGACGCCTCATCCTGGCCCCAGTGTTCGGATTAATACTGCCTCCACGCATCACTCATAGTGAGGAGCTGGGTGAGGGAGGAGGGGAGGAGGTGAATGTGGTGAGGGAGTGAGGTGGAGGGGGTGGGTGGGTGTCAGGTTTAAGAAGGGAGGAGGTATAGGGAGATTGAGGGAGGGAGAGAGAGAGAGAGGAGTGGTTATTGAAGATTGAGGAGGAGGAGGAGGAGGAAGAGGAGGAGGAGGAGAGGGTTGTAAAGGGAGGGGAGGAGGGTGCTGGTGCAATAGGGAGGGAGGGAGATCAGTGAGGAGGAGGGAGGGAGGGAGAGAGCTGGTGCCACTTCAGTCGTTCATTCATTCATTCGTTTATATGAATCACAGGAAAGTTAGCTTCCCACGGACTTCCTCTCACGTCAGGAGGAGCTCCCCCGTTGCCGTGCGTTCCTCATGAAGGAGGGGGGAGGGGTGGGGTTCGCACAGCCATTCGCCGGACGTCTTGCCGTCTTGACGTCACGATTGACTCAGCGGGTCATTTTGTTTTCCTGTTGACGTCTCAAGTGCTGGGAGAGTCTAGGGGGTGTGGGTGGGTTCTTACGGAAAAGTTTCTCCCCTCCTTGTTAGCTTTGGGAAGGAAGAAGAGGAGGAGGGAAGAGGAAGTTGGTAAGTCATCACCTGTCCAAGCTGGACTTTCGTATTCAAGCTGTACCGTCGTATATAAGCTGTACCGTCGTATATAAAGCTGTACCGTCATATATAAAGCTGTACCGTCGTGTCCGTTTCTGAATTCATTTTTCTCCAATCTGTACCCTGGTATCAGAGCTTTCCCTTCGTATCCAAGCTGAGCTCTTATTCAAGCTGTATCTTTGTATTCAAGGTGTGCCTTCGTATCCAAGCTGTTCCCCGTATTCACGCTGTACCCTTCTTTATTATTTAAGCTGTACCTTACTATCCCAGCTGTACTGACCCTGTTTTGTGCCTCGGATTTTACCATTTATTTACAACATTACGAACGGTGTTGGCAGGTTTGAGGTGTGGGCTGTGTGTGTACGTGAAGGTCACCAAATGAGGGGCCGGAGTCACTTGTCCAGCAACGCGTCTCAGCGTGGTCCTCCCGCTGCTGCTCAAGACTGACAACTACCCCCTCTTCCTCCTGCCCCACCGCGTCCTCCTGCCGGGTCCTCGCCCTCAGCACCTGCGTTTGCCTTAGCTTCCCCCCGTATCTCCTTATCGCATCATTGCCTTCCGCGTTATCTAATAGCCCGGGTAATAAACAGACCCCCCCTCTACAGGTGTTTAAGAGTGTTGCTATTGAGTCGTCTCGCAGGCACTTGACGGCGTGGAGAGTCGGCAGCCGAGGGCTTCAAGTGGGGATGGAATTCTCGCGATGGAGTTACGAAAGATGCGGTTGGTTCGACAGTATTCATTTAGGGGGCTGGCGAGACATAACCCGGAAGGAAACCTGAGGCGAGTACGTGAAGACGTACCAAGTTAGGCGATGCCAATGACACAAGGAATAGTGAGAGAGGGTTATATTTTCCCCGGGGAGGACGGACCTCACCTTGGAACTGGTGGTGTGAGACCATGGTGTTGCTGGCGACAGGAGGATCATCTGGAGGCATTGTGGTGACGGGGGTGTGGGGTAGGGTCCCGCTGCGACAGACGACGCGGACTGACGCCTTCCTTCACAAGAGGCTGGAGGTTGCTCGGCCAGCCAGTCCACCCACCCACACAGTCCGCTGGCTCCTGATGCCAACCCCGCCACAACATACATCGACAAATGAAGGTGTTAGAATACGGGCGTGGGTGTCTTACTTGCAGGTTGTGGGATGAAGTTTCAAAAGATGTGCTTCGCAAAAAAATGTTGTTGGTATAAAATAGAGAGGTCAGGGATGTACTAATAGAGGGACTGTAGGCGGCACAACCAGCATCCGAATGGTATTAGAGAACAGTGAACAGTAGAGCAAGATCAGTAAGGAGAAGGAGAGACACTGAACATAATATTGTGGACATTGCAATTATGATCCAGGACATTTTCCCATAACTTCATCAGGAGTAGATTCTCGGTCCAGAGGTACATAATTAGGCTCAGGGTTGTGGATGGAAGGGTTGTAGAGGTCGATTTAAAGGCTTGCTAGGAGATGAATGACAAGTTTAAACGACTTTTCACAGTGGAAGACTCTATACAGCGCCATCGCCAGCGAGATAGGGTGGTGGAGGAGGTTTGGGGAAAAGCCTTGAAACTGCAAGAAAAGAATAAAGGAACACTCTTGAAGGGGCTTAGCCCTTTTAAGGTTTATGTTCCAGATGAAATCTATCCTCATGTGTTGAAGAAGTAAGGCGATACGCACTTCAGACCACTTCAAACATTGTTCAGTATGGCAGTGGACGAAGATATGGTACCAGGGATGGGTGGGTGCATGAGAGCAAGTGTTGCGCCAATCTTTAAGAAAGGAGATAGGGGGAATTGAAATGAAGTACAGACTAGTAGTTTTTACGAGGAGTTGTGCCAATCTTTAAGAAAGGAGATAGGGGGAATTGAAATGAAGTACAGACTAGTAGTCTTTTCGAGGAGTTGTGCCAGTCTTTAAGAAAGGAGACAGGGGAAATGAAGTACAGACCAATAGTCTTTCCGAGGAGTTGTGGTCTGTAAGGTAATTGGGGAAAATGACATAATCACAGGGGCATCTGGGGTTGAGCGAGTTGTGAACGAGAAATTACTCAAATGTAACAGGCCACGGGTTTAAACTGGAGAACGCCACGCACCAGCGGCAGTCTCCCAGCAGTCTTTGCTGAAGTTGGACACACACGCGATGGGGAACCATGCCTCTGGAATCACTCTCACACCTTAGCAGACGCCTTGCTCTTGGCTGATGTAAAACTAGTGTGTCCGGAGATCGTTCCTACCCTGCCATACATGGTGTGTGTGTGTGTGTGTGTGTGTAAGGATCCCATCTCTCATGATTTATCACACCAGATGCGCTGAGAGGCGTCCTTAAACGTGCCTGTTCAGTCCTTGTGGCCCAGTTCCCTGGACCCCATGATGACTTCCTCATCACTT
This sequence comes from Panulirus argus, assembly GCA_038088735.1. Lineage (NCBI taxonomy): Eukaryota > Metazoa > Arthropoda > Malacostraca > Decapoda > Palinuridae > Panulirus > Panulirus argus. Next base: position 2,125 of record JAYMFT010411411.1, on the reverse strand, counting down.
TCTACCCAAAAAGATGAGCACGACTTGATGGTAGATCAGCCACTGTTCGGGCAAGAATCAAATGAAAATGGAGAAGACGAGGTGTGGGGAGGGTTGGGGGCGGGCTTGGGGGGAGGGGGAGGGAGAGGTAAGGGGAGAAGGGCAAGGGAGAAGAGGGGAAGGCGGAAATATTGGTTTAAGTGGTGACAAGGTATGCAGGGGAGGAAGGGGGAAAAATAAGAAAGAATAAAAAGAGGGAAAGACATGGGGTAGGGGAAGGAAGGCGGGAAGGAAGGAAGGAGAGAGAGAGAGAAAGGGGGGGATGGAAAGCCAGATGGAAGAGGATGGAAAAAGGGAGAGAGGGAGAGAGAGAGAGAGGGGGGGAGATGGAAAGAAGAAAGGGGAGAAAAGAAGAGAGAAGAAAAGTAAAGAAATTGTTTCAGAGGGATGGAAACGGAGGTGTGACTTAAGGTCATTACGAGTGTTATTGGTCACGTACGGGGGGGAATAGTTAGTGGAGGGAGAAGATGGCAGCCCGGCCGGAATAATTCATGATAATAGGAGAAAATAGTGAAGGGAGATTCCGGGGCGGAGTGAGCGACGAAAGAGAATAGGGAAGCGAAATAGGGAAAAGAGGAACAGAGGCTGATAACACACTGGAATGAGAATTGGTTATTGATATCTTGGGAGGGGTATTGGTGGAGCGACTGGCCACTTGTAGTGTGGTCAGGGGGCGCTACGGGGGCCACTGTGGGAGGAAGAGGGAGGATAGCGGAGCTGGGGGCGTAGTGGGGAGGAGAGGGGTACTGGGGGAGTACTAGCGTAGAAAGGGGAGCTTGGGGAAGAGGGGGAGCGCTGGGGGAGAGGGGAGCTTGGTCAGTACTGGGGAGCAAAGGGAAGTCAGGGAATAGCTCTGGTAAAAGCGGCCAGGCACCATATAAACGGCCAGGCACCATATAAGCGGCCATACACCATACAAGCGGCCAGGCACCACACAAGCGGCCAGACACAATACAAGCGGCCATACACCATACAAGCGGCCAGGCACCATATAACCTGCCAGGCACCATACAAGCGGCCATACACCACATAAGCAGCCAGGCACCATACAAGCGGCCATACACCATATAAGCGGCCAGGCACCATAGAGGCGGCCAGGCAGGTGGGGCGAGTGATGGATGTGTGGGGGAGTGCGAGGGAGGCCATTGTAGAGTTCCTGGGTCAGTGTGGGATCCCATCATGTGCCTGGCTGCTGCAGCTGTGGTCGTGGCCACCGTTCCGGTACTGGTGGTGGTGGTGGTGGTGTCAATGGTTGTGGTGGAAGTATCAGCAGCAGTGGTGGTGGTGGTGGTAGTAGTAGTGGTGATAGTAGTTGTAGTAGCAGTAGTAGTAGGAGGAGGAGCAGCTTTGTCGTAAAACCAGTGGTTGTAGCAGTTGTTAAAGCAGCGGTTGTTGTAGTAGTTGTTAACAGCAGTGGTTGTAGCAGTTGTAGTAAGCATCAGTAGGGGTAGCAGTTGTTAAAGCAGCAGTTGTTGTAGTGGTTGTTGTTAACAGGAGTGGTTGTTACAGTTGTTAGAGCAGCTGTTGTTGTAGTAGTCGTTGTTAACAGCAGTGGTTGTAGCAGTTGTGAGAGCAGCAGTTGTTGTAGTTGTTGTTTTTGTTAACAGCAGTGGTTGTGGCAGTTGTTAGAGAGCAGCCGTAGTTGTGATAGTTGTTGTTAAGGGTACTGGTTGTAGCATTGTAGATGGGATGCAAAAGCTTGACACTCTCGAGTATATTTTACGGTTGGACGTTCAATTTGCGTTTTACTTTAAAATGGAATTGGCCGAGGAGGGCTTAGATCTTCGCACCTTCGTAATCTACACCAAATTTGCATACGGGATTAAGCTGTGGAGCGCAGGGCCTGCCTGCCTGCCTGCCTGCCTACCTCGGCACCCGGGACATCGTGTCTGGAAAAAAAAAAAACACAAATGTCAGTGATCATAGAATGGCACAGGAAAAATCGCTGCTTTAAAGGCTTCATGGCCCATTAAATCCTCCGTTGAAATCCATTCTTCAATGTGTGTCTCTCAGATATATGTTGTAAATCTGTCCTTGGATTTCGCCATAAATCTTCGTGTGGAAAGACTTTTGAATTGTATTCTAT
>JAYMFT010411400.1:0-18224 GCA_038088735.1 Panulirus argus | reverse complement strand
AGAGGGGAGAGTCGTGGGAGGGGCCGGTACTACTACTGCTAGAGCCCTCCCTCTCATTGGCAGTAGAGTCAGGCTGAGTGTAGGTCACACGGCAACATCAGACGTTAGCGACATGTACAGTGCTAACGCTGGTGAATCTGACCTTGCAAAAACCACATTAATGATCAGAGAGATGATCAAGAGATTTAAGATTCTCAGGGGAATGGCAGCTGGGTAATGATTCAAGATTCTTAGGTGAACAGCGGCTGAGGAAGGATTCAAGATTCTTAGAGGAATGGCAGCTGAGGAAAGATTCAAGATTCTAAGGGGAATGGCTGCTGAGAAAGATTCAAGATTTTCAGGGAACGTCAGCTGGGTAATGATTCAAGATTCTCAGGTGAATGGCGGCTGGGGAAAGTTTCAAGATTTTCAGGGGAAAGGCAGCTAAGAAATGATTCAAGATTCTAAGGGGAATGGCAGCTGGGAATGATTCAAGATTTTCAGGGAAATGGCAACTAAGGAAAGATTCAAGATTCTCAAGGGAATGGCAGCTAGGGTAATATTCAAGATTCTCAGGGGAATGACAACTGTGGAAAAATTGAATATTCTCAGGAAATGACAGCTGGAAAAAAATTCAAGATTCTCAGGGGAATGGTGGCAGGGAAAAGATTCAAGAAACTCAAGGGAATGGCAGCTGGGGAAAGATTCAAGATTCTCAGGGGAATGACAGCTGGGGAATGATTCAAGATTCTCAAGGGAATGACAGTTGGGAACTATTCAAGATTCCCAGGGGAATGGCAGCTCTGGAAAGATTCAAAGCTCTCAGAGGAATGGCAGTTGGGAGAGATTCAAGATTCTCAAGGAATAGCAGCTGGTGAAAGATTCAAGATACTCAGGGAATGGCAGCTGGGGAAAGATTCAACATTCTCAGGGGAATGGCAGCTGGAAATGATTCAAGATTTTCAGTGAATGGCAACTGGGGAAAGATTCAAGATTCTCAGGAAATAGCACCTGGGGAAATATTCAAGATTCTTAGGGGAATGACAATGGGGAAAAATTAAAAATTCTCAGAGGAATGACAGCTGGAAAAGATTCAAGATTCTCAGGGGAATGATGGTAGGGAAAAGATTCAAGAATCTCAGGGGAATTACAGCTGGGGAGATTCAAGATTCTCAGGGGAATGGCAGTTAGGAATGATTCAAGATTGCCAGGGGAATGACTGTTGGGGAAATATTCAAGATTGTCAGGGGAATGACAGCTGGGGAAAGATTCAAAACTCTCATGGGAATGGCAGTTGGGAGAGATTCAAGATTCTCAGGGGAAAGTCAGCTGGTGAAAGATTCAAAAGTCTCAGGGAATGGCAGCTGGGGAAAGATTCAAAACTCTAAGGTGAATGGCAGCTGAGAAAAGATTCAAGATTCTCAGGGGAATGGCAGCTGGGGAAAGATTCAACATTCTCAGGGGAATGGTACCCGGAAATGATTCAAGATTTTCAGGGGAATGGCAACTGGGGAAAGATTCAAGATTCTCAGGGAATAGCAGATGGGGAAATTTTCAAGATTCTCAGGAGAATGGCAGCTGGGGAGAGGTTCAAGATTCTTAGGGAATAGCAGCTGGGAAATCATTCAAGATTCTCAGGGTATGACTAATGGGGAAATATTCAAGATTTTCAAGGGAATGGCAGCTGGGAAAAGATTCAAAACTCTCAGGAGAATGGCAGCTGGGAAAAGATTCAAAACTCTCAGGGGAATGGCAGCTGGGGAAATACTCAAGATTTTCAGGGGAATGGAAGCTGGGGAAAGATTCAAGACTCTCAGGGGACAACAGCTGGGGAAAAATCAAGATTCTCAGGGGAATGGCAGCAGGGGAAAGATTCATGATTCTCAGAGGAACGGCAGCTGGGGAAAGATTCAAGATTATCAGGGGAATGGCAGCAGGGAAAGAATTAAGATTCTCGGGGAATGGAAGCTGGAGGAAGATTCATGATTCTCGCGGGACTGAAAGCCGGTAAAGATTCATGATTCTCTGGGGAATGGCATCTGGGGAAAGATTCAAGATTTTCAAAGGAATGGCAGCTGGGAAAATTCATGATTCTCAGGGAATGAAAGCTAGGGAAAGATTTAAAATTTTCAGGGGAATGGTAGCTAGAGAAAGACTCAAGATTCTCAGGGGAATGGCTGCTGGGTAAAGATTGAAGACTCTCAAGGGAATGACAGCTGGGTAAAGATGCAAGATTCTCAGGGGATTGACACTGGGGGAAGATTCATGGTTCTCAGGAGAATGGCAGCTTAGGAAAGATTGAAGAGTCTCAAGAGAATGACCGCTGGTGAAAGATTCATCAGTCTCAGGGAATGGCAGCTGTGGATGATTCGCGATTCTCAGGGAAATGGAAACTTGTGAAAGATTCATGATTATCAGTGGACTGGTAGCTAAAGAAAGACTCAAGATTATCAGAGGAATGGAAGCTGGGGAAAGATTCAAGATTCTCAGAGAATTTTAGCCGGGTCTAAGATTCATGAATTTCAAGAGAATGACAGCTGGGGAGAGATTCAAGATTTTCTGGGGAATGGCAGCAGGGCAAAGATCCAAGATTCTCAGGGAATGAGAGCTTGGGAAAGATTGAAGATTCTCAGGTAAATGGTAGCTAGGGAAAGATTCAAGATTCTCAGGGAAATGGAAGCTCTGGAAAGATTCAAGATTCTCAGGGAAATGGAAGCTTGGGGAAGAATCAAGATACTCAGGGAATGGCAGTTGGGGAAAGATTCAAGATTTTCAGGGAATGGTAGATGGGACAGATTCAAGATTTTCAGAAAATGATAGGTTGTGAAAGATTCAAGTATCTCTTGGAATGTCAGCTGGGGAAAAATTCAAAATTCTTATGGGAATGGCATCTGGGGAAAGATTCAAGGTTCTCAGGGAATGGCAGCTGGGAAAGATTCAAGATTCTCAGGGGAATGGCAGCTGGGGAAGGATTGAGATTCTCAGGGGATGACAGTCAGGGAAAGATTCAAGATTCTCAGGGAATGGCAACCGGGGAAAGATTCAAGGTTCTCGGGGGATGGCAGCTGGGGAAAGATTCAAGATTATCAGGGGAATGGCAGCCGTAAAAAGATTCAAGATTCTCAGGGTATGGCAACTGGGGAAAGATTCAAGATTATCAGGGGAATGGCAGCTGTAAAAAGATTCAAGATTTTCACTGGATGGCAGCTAGGGAAAGGTGCAAGATTCTCAGGGGAATGGCAGCTGGGGAAAGATTCAAGATTCTCAGGGGAATGGCAGCTGGAGAATGACTCAAGATTCTCATGGGATGGCAGCTGAGGAAAGTTTTAAGATTCTCAGGGGAATGGCAGCTGGGGAAAGATTTATGATTCTCAGGGGAATAGCTGCAGGGGAAAGATTCAAGATTCTCAAGGGAATGGTTGATGGAAAAGATTCAAGATTCTCAAGGAAATGGCAGCTAAGGAAAGATTCGAGATTCTTTGGGGAATGGCAGCCTGGGAGAGATTCAAGATTCTTAGGGGATTGACAGCTGGTGAAAGATTCAAGATTCTCAGTGAATGGCAGCTGGGGAAAGATTTAAGATTCTCAGGGGAAGGCTGCTGGGATTGATTCAATATTTTCAGGGGAATGGCGGCTAGGGAAAGATTTAAGTTTCTCAGGGGAATGGCAGCTGGAGAAAGATTCAAGATTCTCAGATTAATGGCAGCTGGGGAAAGATTCAGGATTATCAGATGATGGCAGCTGGTGAAAGATTCAAGATTCTCAGAGGAATGGCAGCTGTGGAAAGATTCAAGACTCTCAGGGGATTGGCAGCTGGCGAAAGATTCAAGATTCTCAGGGGAATGGCAGCTGGTGAGAGATTGAAGATTCTCAGGGGACTGGCAGCTGGTGAAATATTCAAGATTCTTAGGAAATGGCAGCTGGGGAGAGATTTAGGTTTCTTCGGGAAATGGCAGCTGGGGAAAGATGTAAGATTTTCAGGGGAATGGCAGCTAGGTAAAGATTCAAGCTTCTCAGGGGAATGCCAGCTGTCGAAAGATTCAAGATTCTCAGAGAATGGCAGCTATGGAATGATTCAAGATTCTCAGGGAATGGTAGCTGGGGAAAGATTCAAGATTTTCAGGGGAAAGGCAGCTGGAGAAAGATTCATGATTCTTAGGTGATGGCAACTTGGTAAAGGTTCAAGATTCTCAGGGGATCGGGAACTTGGGAAAGATTTATGTTTCTCAGGGGAATGGTAGCTTTGAAAAGACTTAAGATTCTCAGGGAAAATCAAATGGGGGAGAGTTTCAGGATTCTCAGGGGAATTTTAGGTGAAAAGATTTAAGATTCTCAGGGAAATGGTTGCTGGAGAAAGATTCAAGATTCTCAGGGGAATGGAAGCTTGGAAAAGATTCACGATTCTCAGGGATGGCAACTGAGAAAATATTTTGGATTCTTAGGGGAATGGCAACTAGGGAAAGATTCAAGATTCTCAGGGGAATGCCGGCTGGGAAAGATTCAAAATTCTCTGAGAATGGTAGCTAGGGAATGATTCAAGATTCTCAGGAGAATGGCAGCTAAGGAATGATTCAAGATTCTCAAGGAATGGTAGCTGGGGAAAGATTCAAGATTCTCAGGGGAATGGCAGCTGGGGAAAGATTTAAGAATATTAAAGGAATGGCAGTTGGGGATATATATAAGATTCTCAGGGGGTTAGGAGCTTGGGAAATATTCATGACTCTCAGGGGAATGGCAGCTGGGGAAAGGTTGAGGATTCTCAGGGAAAATCACCTGGGGAAAGTTTTAAGATTCTCAAGGAATGGTAGATGGAAACGATTCTAGATTCTCAGGTAAATGGTAGCTGGGGAAAGATTCAAGACTCTCAAGGGAATGGAAGCTTGGGGAAGATTCAAGATTCTCAGGGGAATGGAAGCTTGAGAGAGATTGAAGATTCTCAGGGATGGCAACTGAAAAAAGATTTAGGATTCTTAGGGGAACTGCAGCTGGGGAATGATACAAGATTATCAAGGGATGGCAGCTAGGGATAGATTCAAGATTCTCCGGGGAATGGCAGCTGGGGAAAGATTCAAGATTTTCACTGGATGGCAGCCAGGAAAAGATTCAAGATTCTTAGGGGATGGCAACTGAGGAAAGTTTTAAGATTCTCAGAGAATGGCAGCTGGTGAAAGATTTAAGATTCTCATTGGGATGGCAGCTGGGGAAAGATTCAATATTTTCAGAGGAATGGCGGCTAGGGAAAGATTCAGGTTTCTCAGGGGAATAGCAGCTGTACAAAGGTTCAAGATTCTCAGAGGAATGGCATTTGGGGAAAAATTCAGGATTCTCAGATGTTGGCAGCTGGGGAAAGATTCAAGGTTCTCAGGGGAATGGCACCTGGGGAAAGATTCAAGATTCTCAGGGGAATGGCAGCTGGTGAAAGATTCAAAATTCTCAGGCGACGGCAGCTGGGGAAAGATTTAAGATTCTCAGGGGAATGGTAGCTGGGGAAAGATTTAATATTCTCACTCAGGAGAATGGGAGTTGGGGAAAGATTCAAGATTTTCAGGGGATGGCTGCTGGGGAAAGATTCAAGATTTTCAGGGAATGGGAGCTGTGGAAAGATTCAAAATTCTCAGGGGATGGCAGCTGATGGAAGATTCAAGATTCTATGAAGCATGGTCGCTGGGGAAAGATTCAAGATTCTCAGGGGAATGTCATCTGTGGAAAGATTTAAAATTCTCAAGGGATGGCCACTGGGGAAACTTTTAAGTTTCTCAGGGGAATGGCAACTTGGGAAAGATTCAAGATTCTTAGGGGACTGCATCTGGGGAAAGACTGAAGATTATCAGGGGAATGGCAGATGTGGAAAGATTCAAAATTCTCAGGGGATGGCAGTTGAGGAAAAATTCAAGATTATAAGAGAAATGGCAGATTGGGAAAGATTCAAGATTCTCAGGGGAATGGCAGCTTGAAAAAGATTCAAGATTTTCAGGGGATGGTAGCAGGGGAAAGATTCAAGATTATCAGGGGAATGGAAACTATGGTAAGATTCAAAATTCTCAGGGGATGGCAGTTGGGGAAAGATTCAAAGTTCTCACGAGAATGGTAGCTGGGGAAAGATTCAAGGTTCTCAGGGGATGGCAGCTGGTGAAAGATTCAAGATTCTTTGGAGCATAGTCGCCGGGGAAAGATTCAAGATTCTCAGGGAATGGCAGCTGGGAAAGATTCAAGATTCTCAATGGAATAGTTGATGGGAAAGATTCATGATTCGCAGGCTAATGGCAGCTGAGAAAAGATTCAAGATTCTCAGGTGATGGCAGCTGGGGAAAGTTTTAAGTTTCTCAGGGGAGAGCAGCTGGGGAAAGATTCAAGATTATCACGGGAATGGTAGCTGGGGAAAGATTGAAGATTTTCAGATTTTCAGGGGATGGCAGCTGGGTAAAGATTCAAGATTTTCAGAGGATGGCAGCTGGGAAAGATTTAAAATTATCAGGAGAATGGCAGCTGTGGAAAGATTCAAAATTCCCAGGGGATGGCAGCTGGTGAAAGATTCAAGATTCTCTGGAGCATAGTCGCTGGGGAAAGATTCAAGATTCTCAGGGGTGTGATGGCTGGGGAAGGATTCAAGATTCTCAGGGAATGGCAGCTGGGAAAGATTCAAGATTCTCAATGGAATAGTTGATAGGAAAGATTCATGATTCTCAGGCTAATGGCAACTGAGAAAAGATTCAAGATTTTCAGGTGATGGCAGCTGGGGAAAGTTTTAAGTTTCTCAGGGGAGAGCAGCTGGGGAAAGATTTAAGATTCTCAGGAAAATGGCAGCCGGGGAAAGATTCAAGATTCTCAGGGGTTGTGCAGGGATGTATTAAAGGCAAATACAACGCCAATATGATGGAAATATTAATAGTATACAACTAAGGCCACAGGGAGACATTTTTCGAGTTTCTTCAGCTAGTTCTGCAAGTAACTCTACAACTGGGAACAAGGGAATAATCACTGACTGATTAGTTAGTATAGTAGATATATTTGGGAACAGTTAGGGTCATGGAAAGTGACAGTTTCTCGTAGAAAACGGAACTACATTCTGCTACGAAAGTGATACTGCGTAACAGCGTAACATGAGTAACAAGGCGTGAGCGCTGAGTCCCACACCTGATGACTATTGAGCATAAGACTCGTCACTTACTCTGATGATGCTGATGGTGATGATCATGGTGATGATGGTGATGTTGATGATGGTGATGATGGTGATGATGATGATAGTGATGATGATGATGGTGATGATGATGGTGATGTTGATGATGGTGATGATGATGGTGATGATGATGATGGTGATGATGATGGTGATCTTGAGGATGGTGATGATGATGATGGTGATGATGATGGTGATGATGATGATGGTGATGATGATGGTGATGACGATGGTGATGGTGATGACGATGGTGATGGTGATGACGATGATGATGGTGAGATGATGATGATGATGATGATGGTGACGACGATGATGATGGTGATGACGATGATGATGGTGAGATGATGATGGTGATGATGATGATGGTGATGATGAATTTTAATTATGGTGACGATAATGATGATGATAGTGATGGTGATGACGATGCTGCTGATGGTGATGAAGATGATGACGAAGACAGTGAGCCTACCTTTCTGAAGTCAAGAGGGTCATGGACGTTCAGGGTGTGCCAGGAGACGCCGTTGTCGGCGGTGTACTGCAGGACGACTCCCTTGTCGAGGGCCCTCTGGGGGTCGCTGAGGTCAACGTGGCAAGACGGGGTGCCGTCATGGCTGCCCATCCTCAAGACGAACATCAGCTTGCTGGACGATGGAGGATATTAGCGAGGGTCAACGCAGACACACCTCAGCAACTACGTACATCTTCCATATACCATGAATATGTGATTGTCATATAGGCATGTGCACCTGGCCCTTGTCATGGGCACATCGCCGTGTCATCAGGACTCACCTGGCAGCGCGCGTGTCGAGATCCGTGGTCAGCGCCTGCCTGGTGCCGCAGCCGGAGAAGTACAGGTGTTTCCCGTGGCCGTAGGGCGCCAGGGAGCCGCACCCGAGCCCCACGCCGCCTCCCGCTACCTCCGCCCAGTTGGCGCTCACTCCCCCTTCAAACCCGTCAACCAGGCTGGTCGGCAACGGCGTCGACCGGGAGGGTACGGGCTGGCATGACTCACCTGGTGGAGCAGACCAAAATCAGGCTCGTGTGCAACCATAGTTATCTCCACTTGAGCCACTTGTTAGAGGAGCGAGTGGAGTGTAGTATTAAGGAGGTTAACAGAAAGAAATGAGGATGTTAAGAGGAAGAAATGAGAATGTTAATAGGAATAAGTGAGGATGTTAACAGGAAGTAATGAAGATGTTAACAGGAGGTAATGACAATGTTAACAGGAAGTAATGACGATGTTAACAGGAAGTAATGACGATGTTAACAGGAAGTAATGACGATGTTAACAAGAAGTAATGAGGATAATAACAGAAATAAATGAGGATGTTAACAGGAAGTAATGAGGATGTTAACAGGAAGTAATGAAGATGTTAACAGGAAGTAATGAGGAAGTTAACAGGAAGTAATGAGGATGTTAACAAGAAGTAATAAGGATGTTAACAGGAGGAAATGAGGATGTTAACAGGAAGAAATGAGGAAATTAACAGGATGTTATGAGGATGTTAACAGGAATTAATGAGGATGTTAAGAGGAAGTAATGAAGATGTTAATGGGAAATAATGATAATTCAAAAAGGAAGAAATGAGGATGTTAACAAGAAATAATGAAGACGTTCACAGAAAGAAATGAGGATGTTAACAGGAAGAATTGATGTTAACAAGAAGTAAAGAGGATGTTAATAAAAGTAATGAGGATGTTAACAGGAAGTAATGAGGATGCTAATGGGAAAAAAAATGATTTCAAAAGGAAGAAATGAGGATGTTAAAGAGAAGTAATGAGGATGTTCACAGAAAGAAATGAGGATGTTAACAGGAAGAAATGAGGATGTTAAACGGAAGTAATGAGGATGTTAAACGGAAGTAATGAGGATGTTAACAGGAAGAAATGAAGACGTTAAAAGGAAGTAATGAGGATGTTAACAAGAAGTAATGAGGATGTTAACAGGAAGAAATGAGAATGTTAAAAAAAGGAAGAATGAGAATGTTAAGAGGTAGTAATTAGGATTTTAACAGGAAGTAATGAGTATGTTAACTGGATAAAATGAGGATGGTAACAGGAAGAAATGAGGATGTTAAAAGGAAGTAATGAGAATGTTAACAGGAAGTAATGAGGATATTGACAGGAATTAATGAGGATGTTAAGAAGTAATGAGGATGTTAAAAGGAAATAATGAAGATGTAAACTGGAAACAGTGATTATGTTTAGAGGAAGAAATGAAGATGTTAAGAGAAAATAATGAGGATGTTAACAAGAAGTAATGAAGATGTTAACAGAAAGAAACGAGGATGTTAACAGGAAGTAAAGAGAATGTTAAAAGGAAGAAATGAGGATGTTGACAGGAATTAATGAGGATGTAAACAGGAAGTAAAGAGGATATTAACAGGAAGAATGAGAATGTTAACAGGAAGAAATGAGGATGTTGACAGGAAAAAATGAGAATGTTAAGAGGAAGTAATGAGGATGTTAACAGGAAGAAATGAGGATGTTAACAGGAAAAAATGAGGATGTTAGCAGGAAGTAAAGAGGATATTAACAGAAAATAATGAGGATGTTAATAGGAAGTAATGAGGATGTTAACAGGAAGTAATGAAGATGTTAATGGGAAATAATGATAATTTTAAAAGGAAGAAATGAGGATGTTAACAAGAAGTAATGAAGATGTTATTAGGAAGAAATGAAGATGTTAACAGGAAGAAATGATGTTAACATGAGGTAAAGAGGATGTTAAGAAGAAGTAATCAGGATGTTAACAGGAAGAAATGAGAATGTTAACAGTTAGTAATGAGGATTTTAACAGGGAGTAATGAGTATGTTAACTGGTAGAAATGCGGATGGTAAAAGGAAGAAATGAGGATGTTAACAGGAAGTAATGAGAATGTTAAGAGGAAGTAATGAGGATACTGACAAGAGTTAATGAGGATGTTAAAAGGAAATAATGAAGATGTTAACTGGAAACAATGGTTACGTTTAGAGGAAGAAATGAAGATGTTAAGAGAAAATAATGAGGATGTAAACAAGAAGTAATGAGGATGTTAACAGAAAGAAACGAGGATGTTAACAGGAAGAAATGAGGATGTTAACAGGAAGAAATGAGGAGGTTAACAGGAATAAATGAGGATGTTAACAGGAAGTAATGGGGATGTTAGCAGGAAGTAATGAGGATGTTAACAGAAAGTAATAAGGATGTTAACAGGACGTAATGAGGACGTTAACAGGAAGTAATGAAGATGTTAATGGGAAATAATGATAATTTTAAAAGGAAGAAATGAAGATGTTAACAAGAAGAAATGAAGATGTTCACAGGATGAAATGAGGATGTTAACAGGAAGTAATGAAGATGTTAACAGGAGGAAATGAAGATGTTAACAGGAAGTAATGAGGGTTTTACAGGAAGAAATGAGGATGATAAGAGGAAATAATGAGAATGTTAACAGGAGGTAATGAGGATAATGACAGGAGTTAATGAGGATGTTAAGAAGTAGTGAGGATGTTAACAGAAGTAATAAAGATGTTAACTGGAAACAATGAGGGTGTTTACAGGAAGAAATGAAGATGTTAAAAGAAAATAATGAAGATTTTAACAAGAAGTAATGAGGATGTTAACAAAAAGAAATGAGGATGTTAACAAAGGAATGAGGATGTTAACAGAAAGAAACGAGGATGTTAACAGGAATTAATGAAGATGTTAACACGAAGTAACAAGAAAGGTCAACAGGAAGAAATGAGAAAGTTAACCGGAAGAAATGTGGATACTGACAGGAAAAAATGAGAATGTTAAGAGGAAGTAATAAGGATGTTAACAGGAAGAAATGAGGATGTTAACAGGAGAAAATGAGGATGTTAACAGGAAGTAATAAGGATGTTAACAGGAGGTAATGGGGATGTTAACAGAAAGTAATGAGGATGTTAACAGGAAGTAATGAGGAAGTTAACAGGAAGTAATGAGGAAGTTAACAGGAAGTAATGAATATGATAACGGGAAGTAATGATGATTTTAAAGGAAGATATGAGGATGTTAACAAGAAGTAATGAGGATGTTAACAGGAACAAATGAGGAGGTTAACAAGAAGAAACGAGGATGTTAACAGGAAGCAATGAGGATGTAAACAGGAAGTAATGAGGATGTTAACCGGACGTAATAAGCATGTTAACAGGAAGCAATGAAGATGTTAACAGGAAGTAATGATGATCTTATAATTATTAAATGAGGATGTTAACAAGAAGTAATGGGGATGCTAACAGGAAGAAATAAGGATGTTAACAGGAACTATTGAAGATATTAACGGGAAACAATGAGGATCTTAACAGGAAGAAATGAGGATGTTAAGAGGAGGTAATGAGAATGTTAACGGGAAGAAATGAGGATGTTAACAAGAAGAAATTAGGATGTTAAAAGGAATAAATGAGGATGTTAACAGGAAGGAATGGGGATGTTAATAGGAAGTAATGAGGATGTTTACAGGAAGCAATGAGGATGTTGACAGGAAATAATGAGGATATTCACGGGGAGAAATGAGGATGTTAACAGGAAGTAATGAGGATATTAACAGGAAGTAATGAGAATGTTTACAAGAAGTAATGAAGATGTTAATAGGAAAAAATAAGGATTTTAACAGGAAGTAATGAGGATGTTAACGGGAAATAATGAGGATGTTAACAGGAAGTAATGAGGATGTTAACAGGAATTAATGAGGATGTTAACAGGAAGAAATGAAGATCCTAACAGAAAATAATGAGGGTGTTACAGGAAGTAACAAGGACGTTAATAGGAAGAAATGGGAATGTTAACTGGAAATAATGAGCATTTTAACAGGAAGTAATGAGGATGTTAACAGGAAGAAATGAGGATGATAACAGGAAGTAATGAGAATGTTAACGGGAAGTAATTAAGATGTTCAGAGGAAAAAAAGATGTTAACAGTAAGTAATGAGGATGCTAACAGGAAGAAATGAGGATGTTAACTGGAAGTAATGAGGATGTTCAGAAGAAATGAGGATGCTAACAAGAAATAATGAGGAGGTTAACAGGGAAAAATGAAGATGTTAACAAGACGTAATGAGGATGTTAACAAGAAGTAATGTTGATGTTAACAGGAAGAAATGAGAATGTTAACAGGATGTAATGAGGATTTTAACAGGAATTAATGAGGATGTTAACAGGAAGAAATGAGAATGTTAATAGGATGTAATGAGGATTTTAACATGAATTAATGATGTTAAAAGGAAGAAATTAGGATGTTAACATAGAGAAATGAGGATGTTAACAGGAAGTAATTAGAATGTTAACAAGTAATAATTAGGATACTGTCAAGAGTTAATGAGGATGTTAAGAAGTAATGAGGATTTTAATAGGAAGTAATGAAGATGTTAACTGGAAACAATGAGGATGCTTACAGGGAGAAATGAAGATGTTAACAGAAAATGATGAGAATGTTAACAAGAAGTAATAACGATGTTAACAGAAAGAAACGAGGATGTTAACAGGAAGTAATGAGGATGTTAACAGGAAGAAATGAGGATGTTAAAAGGAATTAAGATGATGTTAAGAGGAAGTAACGAGGATGTTAATGGGAAGAAATGAGAATGTTAACAGGAAGAAATGAAGATGTTGACAGGAAAAAATGAGAAGGTTAACAGGAAGTAATGAGGATGTTAAAAGGAAGAAATGAGGATGTTAACGGGAGGAAATGAGGATGTTAAAAGGAAGTAATGAGGATGTTAGCAGGAAGTAATGAGGATGTTAACAGAAAGTAATGAGGATGTTAACAGGAAGTAGTGAGGATGTTAACAGGAAGTAATGAAGATGTTAATGGGGAGTAATGATGAGTTTAAAAGGAAGAAATGAGGATGGTAACAAGAAGTAATGAGGATGTTAACAGGATGTAATGCTGATGTTAACAGGAAGAAATGAAGATATTAACAGGAAGTAATGAGGATGTTAACAAGAAGTAATGAGGATGTTAACAGGAAGAAATGAAAATGTTAACAAGAAGTAATGAGGATGTTAATAGGTAAAAATGAGGATGATAACAGGTAGAAATGAGGATGTTAACAGGAAGAAGTGAGGATGTTAACAGGAAGAAATGAGGATGTTAACAGAAAGTAATGAGAATGTTAACAGGAAATAATGAGGATACTGACAGGAGTTAATGAGGATGTTAAGAAGTAATAACGATGTTAACAGGAAGTAATGAAGATGTTAACTGGAAAGAATGAGGATGTTTACACGAAGAAATGAAGATGTTAACAGAAAATATTGAGGATGTTAACAAGAAGTAATGAGGATAACAGAAAAAATGAGGATGTTAATAGGAAATAATGAGGATGGTAACAAGAAGAAATGAGGATGTTAACAGAAAGTAATGAGGATGTTAATAGGAAGTAATGATTTTTAACGGGAAGTAATAATGGCTATAAAAGGAAGAAATGAGGATATTAACAAGAAGTAATGAGGATGGAAACAGGAAGAAATGAGGATGCTAACAAGAAGAAATGAACATGTTAACAGGAAGCAATGAGGATGTCAACAGGAAGTAATGCAAATGTTAACAGGACGTAATGACGATGTTAACAGGAAGCAATGAAGATGTTAACAGGAAGTAATGATGATCTGAAAGCGATTCAATGAGGATGTTAACAAGAAGTAATGGAGATGTTAACAGGAAAAATGAGGATGTTAACGGGAAACGATGAGGATATTAAAAGGAAGAAATGAGGATGTTAACAGGAAGTAATGAGAATGTTAAGAGGAAGAAACGAGTATGTTAACAAGAAGAAATGAGGTTGTTAAAAGGAAGAAATGAGGATGTTAACAGAAAGAAATGAGGAGTTACAGGAAGAAATGAGGATGTTTACAGGAAAGAATGAGGATGTTGACAGGAAATAATGAGGATTTTAACAGGAAGTAATGAGGATATTAACAGGAAGTAATGAGGATGTTAACATGAAATAATGAGGATGTTAACAGGAAGTAATGAGGATGTTAACAGCAAGAAATGAAGATGTTAACAGGAAGTAATGAGGATGTTACAGGAAGTAACGGGAACGTTAATAAGATGAAATGAGAATGTTAACAGGAAATAATGAGGATTTTAACAAGAAGTAATGAGGATGTTAACAGGAAGAAATGAAGATGATAACAGGAATTAATGAGAATGTTAACAGGAAGTAAGGAGGATATTAGCAGGAGTTAATGAGGATGTTAAGAAGTAATGAGGATGTTAACGGGAAGTAATAAGGATGGTAACTGGAAGCAATGAGGATTTTGCAGGAAGAAATGAAGATGTTAACAGGAAGTAATGAGGAAGTTAACAAAAAGAAATGAGGAAGTTAGCAGGAAGGAATGAGGATGTTAACAGGAAGTATTGAAGGTGTTAACAGGAAAAAATGAGGATATTTACAGGAACAAATGAGTAGGTTAACAGGAAGTTATATGGATGTTAAGAGGAAGTAATGAGGATGTTAACAGGAAGAAATGAGGATGTTAATAGGAAGTAATGAGGGTGTTAACAGAAAGAAATGAGGAAGTTAACAGGAAGTAATGAGTATGTTAAGAGGAAGTATGGAAGATGTTAACAGGAAATAATGAGGATGTTCACAGGAACAAATGAGTAGGTTAGCAGGAAGTGATATGGATGTTAACAGGAAGTAATGAGGATGTTAACAGGAAGAAATGAGGATGGTAACAGGAAGTAATGAGGATATCAACAGGAAGAAATGAGGATATTAACAGGAAGTAATGAGGATGTTAACAGGAAGTAATAAGGGTGTTAACAGGAAGAAATGAAGACGTTAACAAGAAGTAATGAGGATGTTAACAGGAAGTATTGAGGATGTTAACAAGAAGTAATGATTATGTTAACAAGAAGTAACGAGAATTTTAACAGGAAGCAATGAGGATATTTAGAGGAAATAATGAGGATGTTAACAGGAAGTAATGAGGATGTTAACAAGAAGAAAAGAGAATGTATACAGGATGTAATGAGGATGTTAACAGGAAGTAATGAGGGTGTTAACAGGAAGTAAGGTGGATGTTAACAGGAAGTAATGAGGATGTCAACAGGAAGTGATGAGAATGTAAACAAGAAGAAATGAGGATGTTAATAGGAAGTAATGAGGATGTTAACAGGAAGTAATGAGGATGTTAACAGGAAGTAATGAGGATGTTAACAGGAAGTAATGAGGATATCAACAGGAAGAAGTAGGTGATGTGGAGTGAGTGTCATGTGGCATGACCGTAGCGGAGTGTTGTGTCACTGGGTCTGAGAAAGGTGCCAGCAAAATAAGTATGATGTACAGGTCAGGTGATAAACACGTTGTTGTGGAATGTAAGTGATATGGATTATGCGTGATGTGGAGTAAGAATGATGTGGAGTGAGGGTAGTGAATATGAGGATGAATCTACATACTGTGCCATATATGTGGTATGGAGTTTATGTATTGTGTAGTGTATGTGATGTGGAATGTATGTATTGTGTGGTGTATGTGGTGTGGAGTGTATGTATTGTGTGGTGTATGTGGTGTATGTGATGTGGAATGTATGTTTTGTGTGGTATATATGGTGTGGAGAGTATGTATTGCGTGGTGTATGTGGTGTGGAGTGAATGTACTGTGTGGTGAATGTGATGTGGAATGTATGTATTGTGTGGTGTATATGGTGTAGAGTGTATGTATTGTGAGGAGTATGTGGTGTGGAGTGTATGTATTGTTTGGTGTATGTAGTGTGGCATGTATGTATTGTGTAGTGTATGGAGTGTGAAGTGTGTGTATTGTGCGTTGTATGTGATGTGAAATGTATGTATTGTGTGGTGTATGTGGTGAGTGTATGTATCGTGTGGTGTATATGGTGTTAAATGTATGTATTGTGTGGTGTATGTGGTGTGGAGTGTATGTATTGTGTGGTGTATATTGTGAGGAATGTATGTATTGTGTGGTGTATGTGGTGTGCAGTGTATGTATTATATGGTGTATTTGGTGTGGAGTGCATGTATTTTGTCGTGTATATGTTGTAGAGTGTATATATTGTGTGGTGTATATGGTGTGTATCTATTATGTGGTGTATGTGGTGTGGAGTGTATGTATTGTGTGGTGTATATGGTGTGGAGTGTATCTATTGTGTGGTGTATATGGTGTGGAGCGTATGTATTGTGTGGTGTATGTGGTGTGGAGTGTATCTATCATGTAGTGTATGTGGTGTGGAGTGTATCTATTATGTGGTGTATGTGGTGTGGAGTGTATGTATTGTGTGGTATATATGGTGTGGAGTGTATCTATTGTGGTGTATGTGGTGTGGAGTGTATGCATTGTGTAGTGTATGTGGTGTGGAGTGTATCTATTGTGTGGTGTACGTGGTGTAGAGTGTATGTATTGTGTGGTGTATGTGGTGTGGAGTGTATCTATTATGTGGTGTATGTGGTGTGGAGTGTATCTATTGTGTGGTGTATGTGACGTGGAGTGTATGTATTGTGTGGTGTATGTGACGTGGAGTGTATTCATTGTGTGGTGTATGTGATGTGAAGTGTATGTATTGTGTGGTGTATGTGGTGTGGAGTGTATGTATTGTGTGGTGTACGTGGTGAGAGTGTATCTATTGTTTGGTGTATGTGATGTGGAGTGCATCAATTGTGTGGTGTATGTGATGTGGAGTGTATCTATTGTGTGGTGTTTGTGGTGTGGATTGTATCTATTGTGTGGCGTATGTGGTGTGGAGTGTATTTATTGTGTGGTGTATATGGTGTGGAGTGTATTTATTGTGTGGTGTATGTAACGTGGAGTGTATTTATAGTGTGGTGTATGTGATGTGGAGTGTATGTATTGTGTGGTGTATGTGGTGTTGAGTGTATGTATTGTGTGGTGTATGTGACGTGGAGTGTATGCATTGTGTGGTGTATGTGATGTGGAGTGTATGTAATGTGTGGTGTATGTGGTGTGGAGTGTATGTATTGTGTGGTGTACGTGGTGTGGAGTGTATCTATTATTTGGTGTATGTGTTGTGAAGTGTATCTATTGTGTGGTGTATGTGATGTGGAGTGTATGTATTGTGTGGCGTATGTGGTGTGGAGTGTCTGTATTGTGTGGTTATATGGTGTGGAGTGTATATATTGTGTGGTGTATATAACGTGGAGTGTATGTATAGTGTGGTGTATGTGATGTGGAGTGTATGCGGTGTTGAGTGTATGTATTGTGTGGTGTATGTGATGTGGAGTGAATTTATTATGTGGGGTATGTGATGTGGAGTGTATCTATTGTGTGGTGTATGTCCTGTGGAGTGTATGTATTGTGGTGTACGTGATGTGGAGTGTATGTATGGTGTGGTGTATGTTGTGTGTAGTGTATGTATCGTGTGGTGCATGTATTGTGTGGTGTATGTGATGTTGGGTGCATGTATTGTGTGGTGCATGTTGTGTGCAGTGTATGAATTGCGTAGTGTATGTGATGTTGGGTGCATGTATTGTGTGGCGTATATGACGTGGAGTAAGTGAGCTGTATTTTTTAAACGCTGAAGGTTCCAGTCACGAATGAAAGTCCACATCAATGCCGGGCCTTAATTGAAATATAAAGAGAATTATGAAACGGAAAAAGAAAAGACAAGGGAAAGTATTTACGAATTTTGGAGGAAGTGTAAAACTGTGTTTTGAAATGTGGTGGGTTATAGTTACTGGGAAAGACATGGGAAGGTAGGGAGTTCCAAAGCTTCTACTAATAGATTTCAGAGACACTGCAAGCTCGTTTTTTGGGAATAACTGTGTAACAAACACTCGTATCAGTACGAGCGTTCGCTAGAGTGTATTACACACAGTGTCCTAATTCATAAGAGTATCATGAATCACTAATTGTAAAGTATAAAGACACTTGTGTCTATACCAAGAGGTATAAACTGGATTTGCCAGGCATGGAAACGAACATAAATAGTGACGTATTGTCTGTGACGTATGAAAAGTTCCACCTACACTCTCCCCCTCCTCCACTTCCACCTCCCTCTTCTTTCCGTCGCCTTACTTTCCTCACCTGCCCTCCCCCAGCCCCCCCACGTCTCTCTCTCTCTCTGTCTCTCTGTCTCTGTCTCTCTC
>JAYMFT010411389.1:0-18225 GCA_038088735.1 Panulirus argus | reverse complement strand
CCCCTTTTAGTCGCCTCTTACGACACGCAGGGAATACGTGGGAAGTATTCTTTCTCCCCTATCCCCTATATATATCCCCTATATATATCCCCTATATATATATATATATTAGAACCTGTACTTAGTTCCTACACAATTCTGACTTATGCTGAACTCTGTATCCTCTTTATTTGCTACTCCCTGTGATAGTTACACAATACATTTTTCCCGCATTACTTTCAAACCATAATATATATAACTGCCTCTGTCTTTTTCTCTACCAGGGGAAAAAAGCTCAAGTGACAGCGAGAGGTCGACGGTGGACGGTGCGGCCTCAGAGGGCAGTAATCCTGCTGCAGGAGGCGCCAGTGTTGGGGCCCCCGACCCTCTTCTCCCTCGGGACGACCTCAGAGCTTACGCCTATGAGGGTGAAGGCTCCTCCTCAGGCTCTTTCACCTCAACTATATCAGGTATGCATGTGTGTGTGTGTGTGTGTGTGTTAGGTTCCATTAGTGATTACTTATTTGTACATGTTGAAATTTTACAGCTGTTTTTATATTTATTCTTGGATTATCTGTATCGACTGTTTCTTTACTTAGTTTGTTCCACTCTATGATTATAAAATTATTACTTCACACGTTCTCAAACTTTTTCTTATTTGCCCATGTTGTGCAATTTACAGTGGCTTGCTAATTTTTAAGGAATGGTTCGTATTTGACTCTATTGGATTCAGACACTTGAAAGTTGTTACTATATCTCCTCCTCTTCTTCCTTTAGCTTAGCTTCTTCACTTAAGGCAAAATGTTGTCCTTCTCCATTAGACTTTCTAGCAGGTCTTTGTCTCTCGTAACGTAGAATGATCGAAACTAGTGATGCTTACTGATACATAAGCCTGATACATGGTGCAAATGTCTGTCTTTCAGAAGTAACCATATTCTTAAGGGCAGAATCTTTTTGTGTTAGCCTGGGTATTATGTCATCCCATATTCCGCCTCACGGTTAGGTTCTTATCATAATGCTTCTCTTGCAAGGTAATGGTTATGACCAGTGTGTCCTTCCACTGCGTTTCATCTTCGTCACATTTTGTTTAGCCGGAATGAACTGAACCAACCATGTATATCTCACTTTGGGTTACCGCAATCCTTGACATTAATTCCCTCTCAGAAAATTTTTGCTTTTTCTGGACACAAATTCAGGAACATCTCGGTTCTTTCAGACATGTCATTTACACAGACGAAGAATAAGGGCAGACTAAAGAGTTAGTCCTGTGGGACTCCACCGTTTATTCTAACTTTATTTGTAAACATAGTGTGCGAAGGGGATAAGTAGCAAACATCTGTGTTGATGCAGAGGACCACATTTCACTTTACCACGCTCAACATGGGTTTGGGATTTGTTCGAAGAGACTGCAGCACCAGATCCACTGCATGCAAAGAGAAACATATCCAGGGAAATATATTCTTCATAAGATCACTATATCATGTGTGAAGGGAGATTCCTTACTTAACCCAATTCTCTCGCTATCCTCCCCTGTACCACCGTGTTGGCTGTAATGTTCGCTATGAATATACTTTGGAACTTGACATTCAGCCCTTCGCATGTTTCTATGTTTCCAGTACCCTCTTCTATGAGCCATACATTCATTATTTGTTCTTTTTCTGATAATTTGTGTTTGATTCATGTGACAGTTTGGAATTTCATTTCGCTCGTCCTTAATGCTTCTCTCAAAATTTCTCTCCCAAATTGTTCTCCTCTGCTAATTTCATGCTTTCTCATACATTTCATATGCTGCCTGGCTGCTGCATCATATTTGTTCTTCATAGTGCGCTCCTAGTTTTTTTTTTTTTTTGTCTTTATCTTTTCAGTCATGTTACGTTTCTTTTATTTTTAACCTCCCTCCCTTTTTATCCGTCTGTTAGCACTAATTCCTCCATCATGTTTCGTAAAACCTCCTTGACCACTGTTCCATACCGGCTGAGGTTCCGTGTCGCAATCGGTGTTCCTTGATAAGTTGTTCACCTCGAAGAGTTACCTCCCTTGTGTATTTCCTCTTGAAGCTTGGGTTACTCTCTTAATGCCTTTCGTCTGAACACACACTTAAAAGTTAAGCGAGGTCGTTTCACTACTTACTCCACCATTTTTATTAAGAGTGCAATATTTTCAGTGGTCATATTCTGAAGTCATTTTGTATAATATCAACATCGACCTATTTTGACCAACGCCCATCCGTAGACATCCGTCTTTTTTTTTTTTTTTTTTTCAATCACTGTATTGGTTGTCGCTTAAGATTCACATTGAGGCTTTCTCAAACTGTTAGGGTGACACTTTTAGTTATCACACACTCGTTGGTGGCGAGGTCTTGCTCTGTCGCGTGTCTGAGCCCTGTTAGTGATTCTAGAGCTGGCATGTGTATGTCACTGTGTATGTGAACTTTTGACTATGTGTCATGTATATTTTACTGTGAATGTAAATTGAGACTGAGTATCTTGTGTGTTACACTGTTATGTAAACTGAGACTGTGTGTTATATGTATTTCACTGTGTATGTGAGCTGCTGACTATGTGTCACGTATTCAAAGGAAACAAATTTCATTTCAAGCTGGTCTCTGCTATATAAGGACCTTTTGGCTGCCCTCGACCGATGCAGCCGACCAGTGCGAGCCACAGGGGAGCGAGTGTTGTGGTCCTCAGTTTTACTGAAGGTTTTTGTGCATAAGAGGCTCTGGAACCTGGCTCCTATTTATTTCCAAGTAAAACCAGTTATTGAAAGATTGTACGTCAGCCAGACAGTGATTTCTTATACTGAGACGGTGTGGGCAACTGAGGCCCTAATCTAGGCCATCCCAGTCACGTTTATATATATATATATATATATATATATATATATATATATATATATATATATATATATATATATATAATATACCCTGACCTGAGTCGGGTACCAATTTTATCGACCAACCTCAATAGGTGGATGAACAGCTGGGTTGACTGTGGACCGATTGCCGCAACCAGGATTCGAGTCTATGCGCTCGTATCATAAATTAGTTTACTTTTGACTAATACAATACGCATTCAAACTCTTGTCTTGAAACCTTAAGGAGTTTTACAGACGTGCGTGTGTGTGTGTATGTGTGTGTGTGTGATTATTCCCTATCTGTCTAATACCATTTTCTTTTTTCTAGACTTGAAGGTGGAAATTGGCGATGAGGGTACCACCATCATCCCACTGGTCCCGGAGTTCCTGGAGGTGATGGACCTTCTGAAGAACCTGCCAGAAGCGCCCAACAAACCCTCGCTAACCCACGTCACCAGCAGTAACCTGGAGGGCTCCAGGTCTCCCAGCTGCCCTAGAGAGCAAGCCGTCTCGAGCATAGTGTTGGTGAAGCCTGGGGCTTCCACCAAACCCTCCACTGTCAAAACCAGAATATCCCACGTCTCCCCCAGTAGGCACAAGAACGAGGCCGCGTCTCCGAAAGCGGTTGTAGTGGCGACCGTGGGTGAAGGGGAGTTATCCACTGTTTGCTGACACCGGCAATAGCAGAGGGAGTCGAGTGCGGACACTGAGGGTCACTCATGCTTAAGATGCCTCGACAAGATGACAGCCATCAATAGGGTGGGAAGTAACCGGATTGAGAATGTCTAGTAGGCTCCCTGGTAACGTTAACCTCTGAAGTCAGTTGGCCACAAAGGACTGTATGGATATGACGGTGTAGATTCATATATACAAAACTTAAGGAGCGTATTCTCACTAAAATATTTACAAACTAAAGCTGATTTGTTAAAGAAAAATTTTTTCAACATTGCTAAATAAAACACAGGTTATTACTTCCTGCGACAGCATGCAGTATCCTTGTTGTATCTGTAATTGACTTGTTGAGTATCGTTACTGGAGACGAGGCTGTTTTTTTCTACATATAGCACAGGAGGATTCTCAGCCTAGGTGAGTGCTGCGCGATAACCCAGCGCCCTCCCTACTGGTAATTTAGATATTTTATACCTTTATAGAATATCTATAATAAATGTATGACAAATGAGAGTTTGTGTTACTTTTTTACCTATTTTGTCACCGACTTCCAATCGCATTGGAAGTTAAATTCTGTGGTGTCTGCAACCGGAGCTGTGCCGCAAGTCTTCATCCCAACCCATAGGTCACTGGAGGCCCGCCAGATACGTCAAGGAAAAGTGTCACCTCTGGGTAAGTGAATATTAGGTCCCGGAAAGCACATCGACATCCTGGGGTGGGTGGCTGTCATAGGTGGACGCCAGAAGATCATCAGTGACATAAAACTATACGTTAGATGTATAAGTATACGGTAAATTGGTGACACTCTTAACAGCATTATTTATCAGTGGATAATAGGGTAGCGGCTTACTAACGGCACTAACAGGAGGCAATCCTTGCTACAGAAACAAGTGGTAAGGTGTGTGCAGTTTCCTAGCAAACGTAGCAGACACAAGAAGAACAAAAGAAAGGTAATCCACATAGAAAATGGAGAAGAAAATCGCTGCATCCAGTCTACCTCATGCACACGCACACACATACCCTGCCTGCATCTCGCAAGGTTCTCCTCTGATGAGCAAACCAACTGCCGGGGAATTCCTACACGGATCACGTACAACAAATGATTATGCGTAGCAAAGATAATGTCTCGCGCAAAGTGCTTACAGTTCTGACTGCTATGGCCCCAGATTCCTACGGCTTGCAGGTTATCTTCAGCAAGAATTAACATAAGTCATGTGTCGTATCTTTATGAAAATGATTGTTTTCAATCTTCTAGCTTAACAAAAGACATAATTTACTTATTTTCGACTAACAAACATTGTCAGTTCTCTATTTGAAAGAGAATGACACAACTGCCCATTCTTCTCATGTGATTTGCTACCAAAAGCAAGAGTTTATTTAGTGGTAGCCAAAGACTTTGCCAATTTGAAAATCCTTGCCATGTCTGTCCGCATCTACTCGAAGAAAAAAACATCATAATCTTCCACTGGACGCTCATTAGCACCAGAAGTACTAAAGAATACTTTCATTTTATACTTTATCAAACTTGGGTTATCACGAGAAATTTACATGACGCTGTCTTAATATGTGCATTCTCACTTAAAAAAAAAAAGAAAAAAAAGCAGAGCTGTTATCGGACTCTGCCTTATCGAGGTTACACCGCGAGTGAAGATTCGCTTTGGCGAGGCTGTGTTACTGGGAGTACAGTCCCGTCAAAGAACTCACTCCAGTGGAGTCTATGTTTCCCCTCTGTTAGAAGCAGTGCTGCCATAGGCTACAGTACCCTTTAGAAAGAGGTCCTGGGTAAAACCAGAACTCCTTCTTAGAAAAAGGCCCACTTTCACTTTTACCCACTTGAGTCTAAGGCTCTCTTCCTTACACTTTCCCACATTCCCGCAACTCCTTCAAAAGAAGTGATACCAGTCATTAAAGAAAAAAAAAAGACAAAAACAGAGACGGAAGGGCAGAGGAAGACGAAATTTGTCATATCTATAAAAAAACGAGAAAAATAGTTTAAGGTAAACTTCATGGCACTTATATTTATCACTATATTTCTGTTGTCTCTTGTTACCACTGTTTCGCTTCTTTTTTTTCGTCTGTTACTTATGTCGTACCTTCACTCGCTTCCCTTTCTACACCCTTTCTTCTTTCCACACCCACAGAGCTGCTGTATGTTTCTCCTGTCGGTTATACCACGTATCTAGGGATATATTAGTGTCGACGTAATTTATTTTTCTTGTTCATTCTAAGGAAAGTGACCTCAACTCCCAGTTTCTGTGGGATCTGGTTAATCATGATTTACTTTACACATTACAATATTTTTTTCCCCACCAATCATCATTCACATGCACGTCTTCAATCGCAGGTTCTCACATTATTTTAGCTGTGGGTTATGAACATACGTTATTTTGAATCAAATTTGTTCATATAAACTAAAGCTCGTTATGAGCATATGTCGTTTTCTAGTAAAGGAAGTTTGTTGGGTTGTTCTGGCATATACATGATATCTTTTGTCTGTTTTCATATACTCGTCTCTCCCTTTCATCCCACTCGTATTTAATCCATTTGCCTAAGACTCGAGCTTTCTTATGTATTTTCTATTTTCTCTTTCTTGTTAGTTTTAAAGTGGTGTTATGGTATTTCTCACCCATGTCCAACCATCTGCATTTGCTTTTACCTTTCCTGAGCATCGTATCTTTCCTTCTAGCATATTCATGACGTTATCTTTATTTTCCTTTTATGATACGAATGTCCTTACCTCAGTTTGAAAGCCTTGTTTTTCATTCTCCACATTTTTGTTATAATCGTTCCTGGCCCACCTCTACATTTCCCTCAACATCTTTAGCACTATTCTCGTTTTCGATGAGCCGATATATCTTTCTGCTGGTCCCTTACTTTCCAGTTCTTTATGATCACATTTTTGTTACGTCTTTTCCTCGATTTTGCATAACTCTCAATCTCGTATCGTCCTCCTAACTTCCTCCTCCGCCTTGCATGTTCAGGTTACATTCCGAATGGATGAATGTCTTACGAAAAGCATTTCACCTCATCAGGGTGGACACTTAACACAAACTGGAAGCTTGAGAGGAGTAAGGCTTTTACCCACGTCCTGCGGCTGTCTCGGTCAGTTTGTGTGTTTTGAGGCGACCTAACTTTGTGTTGAGGAGGAGGTGTCCCTGTGGAAAGCTGTTGGGTGAGTGGGTGTGAGAGTGGTGCTGGGTGTTGTAGGACAGTTTGGGGGCGTTGGGAAGGTTTTGGTGAGTATCGAGTTGTTCTTGGAGAACATCTCACTGTCATTCGATGGTTAGGAAATGAGATGGTACTGGATGATTTTTGGCGAAGCAAGATGCTGTTGAGGGTTTTTTTGATGAAATGGGGCGCCGTTTAGGCGATCTACAAGAGGGTGGTGAGAAAGTGGTGAGGTGAGGGATATCGAGCAGTCTGAGGGTCTCCAGATAATGTGGAGAGGGCGTGAGATAGATCCAAAGATGGTGTCATGGTGACTGTGACTGTGAAGCAGTGAGTTTGTGTGGGACACGGCGCTTTGAGGTGGCCTCTCTCACCCAAAAGTGTTACCGAGTGTTATGTGTTCTGAGGTTAGTGTACAGGGCGCAAGTGTTCAGCAAGCTGTGAGAAGGTTAAATATTACTGTTGCTTGGCGACGAGAACCCATCTTACTTGTCTGCCTACAGATGGCACCTCTCAGGTCAGTATATGAGAAGTGTAGACAATACTGTTCATACAGAAGCTCCTCATGTTTCCTGCCTTCCACTCCCGAAACTCTTTAATATTAAACACATGGATTTTCTACTGGCGTCACGTCACAGCTCACAGGAAGCCAAATCACTGACCTTACCTCAAGGATTGTCTCAGCCCTATCCCGCAAAGGCTGTTGTTTCGAGGAATATCGTCTGCTGGTGAGGACAACTACGCATCACCGACTGACCCACATATATGGGTGACGAGTGGAGAACTATGTAACATAGCAGTGCCACAAGACCACAAAGATACTAATTGACGGGTAATAGAATTCTATACGATTTAATGGAGGTTCTGTGTAATAGGAAATCAAGTCAATCACTTTTTATTTTTACAAAATTTACCTAACAACTATCATACGAATCTAAAATACTGATGCAGAAAGATTAC
This sequence comes from Panulirus argus, assembly GCA_038088735.1. NCBI lineage: Eukaryota > Metazoa > Arthropoda > Malacostraca > Decapoda > Palinuridae > Panulirus > Panulirus argus. The sequence continues at coordinate 10,593 of JAYMFT010411389.1, read as the reverse complement.
TTTAAAACTAAATCTGTTGAAAACAAAGCCATGCGATTTCCTCTAGCTACCAACCATTGCGAAGTCTGAGGCCGTGAGAGTACAGGGCGGCTGTCGGAACTTTAGACTCACACAGGACATAATTGGTAGTGAAGCAGAGTAATTGGGAAAGTATTTTGGGTAACCATGATCGAGTTTGATAGAGGCAATGTGGCATTTGTGGCAATTTTGTATATTTTACTAATATCTAACCGGTGATAAAAGTAGAACGGACAAAGTAAAAAATTATAACAAAAATATGTGGAATCAAAAACCTTCCGTTGCTGTTAATTCTCCTGGCATCACATCTATCATAAAAGCCTTCCCTTTCCGTACGCCGCAATGTTGTTGTTCTCGCTCTCTCTCTCTCTCTCTCTCTCTCTCTCTCTCTCTCTCTCTCCTGTAAGTATCATTTTGGCCATTGTCCTCGTGAACAGTCTGCATGTGCCGCTACCTTCAAGGTTTGGACTCGTGGCTCACGTTTCGCCGCTGCTTCCCACAGTTTATGTTTGGCGGCCGGCCGCTCTAGCATTGGCTGTTATGAGGCCTCTTCCCTCCCTTGGTCAGCTAAGCTGTGGAATTTACTTCCTTCTCCTTTCTTTCATAAAACTTCCATGCTTTTAGTCAAGCCTATCTATAACTACCTGTGGAGCCCTGATTTCTTTTTCTTTGATCTTTCACCCCAGATGGCCTGGACCGGGGCATCTCATAGATGTTAAACTATTTAGACAAAAGTCTGCTTTCGAACCATCACATAGCAAAATTCTTACTATACTTCCTGAAATAAGCTGAAATACATTTTTACTTAAAGAACTTGGATCCCTATTACTACTGGATAACTGAAAGCAGATTTCTTATACCTATGACACATTTTCTAAAAGCTACAATCACCAGAGAAAACGTACGGAACTGTGACGTTATTAACTTGTACACAATAACGTCAGCTGTCCTCTTGTCTTGCATGACCGTGTTTGTGTCGGGGGCAGGAATGGTAATGGCTGGAGCAAAGGACAGTGGGATATCTTCCGGCACTCGGATGTTCTTCACTGGTGAGACGTGCGTCAGTTCTAACCAAATCATCTGGTCCGCCGGCCAACTTCCAGATCCATACTGCTTTGCTGTCTCGTCAACTTTTCGCTCTTTCCACATTGTCTGGACGGACGCCTCATGTTCTCTGACCTCCTATACTGTCTTGCATCGACCTCCACTGATATTAGTGTTTTTTAAGTGGTCTGGTCTCTTCAGTGGTGCAAGACACTTGATTTTTTCAGGCTACTCCAAAGCATCAAGTTTGGAAAGCCATCAGAACAAAGAAAAAAATATATATATATATACCCTAGGTTCATCAAAGCAACCGTGCATTTATCAAGTAGAGTTTAGCTTTATGAAAATTAGATTTATCGAGTTCGAAAACACTCGAAAACGCGACTCGGGCCTGCCGCCACTGCTCCCTAGCGGCGGTACCCACAACTACATGCGCAGTGACACTGCGCTGTGCCGGTGTGTGTTATCTTTAGGTAGGTGTTTTCTTACGCTCTGTGTTTTTGCGTCTGTGTTGCCTGCTGTCGTTGAGTTTACTCATCTTTCGGTAAGTCATGCATTGGTTAGCACTGTGGCAACGCGTCTGCACCTTTTATATCGACAATCAGCCTTCCATGAGCTTTTATTCAGCCAATAGATAAGATAAGTCGGATTATAGCTCCTGGCTCGGCTTCGGCCATTTTTGTTTTCGGTTGGAACTCCATGTTTCACCTAGATATCTTTCATTCATTTTTTCAACTTTTAAGTCTTCATTATTTTTCATAAAGTTGTTCGGATTAGTTAATTGTTTTTTTTATTTACTGCAAATTCTTTAACAGTTTCAAGTATATGTATGATGCTAATTCCGATAGTCGAATGTGTTTAATATTGTTATATTGTGCCATTGAAGTGTTTACAATGATTTTGGTGCAGTGAACTTAGTGCAGTGCAGAGTTGTGTTTTCGTTTGCTTAGCTAGGCTAGCTCAGGGTAGAGTTTACCGGCAATAGCTCACTTTCATTACTGTTTGTGGTTCTGCCAAGTATGTATGGCTCCTTTGCCCTTACCTACACCATCTCGGGAGGGAGGTTGAGTGAGGCCAACTAGCACCCCCTTCCTCCGAGCAGCCTTGCTTCGCCTTAAGGGAACTGAAACGGTTTGTCGGTTCTGAACATTGATCCTGCCCTACCGTTTTACCCTCCACAAGAGAGAAGATAGGAAGCCAGCCACTTCTGAGAGCCCTTAATAGCAAGGAATTATCACTTTGGCGTGTTTTTGACTAGTTTTGATTGCCACTATTTTCCCTAGTGCATTAGTCTAGCTCCTACCCAAGACAAAAATATTGGGATTCGCCGCTCCTTGCCTCCCGCAGCCTTACAAGTCGCTGCCTACGAATTCTGGTCGAGGTTGAGTTCTGTGATATGCCCAGTTTAGTAGTCTAGCCTCCTCAGTGGTGTACAACGCTTGAATTCCCTCAGGCCACACGAAAACAGCAAGTTTGAAAGCTGTCGGAACCATAAAACATCTTGTCTTACTCTAGCCTCACTAATGTAGAGTTTAACTTTATGAGAATTAAATTTGCCTTAGTCTAAACACACTCGGGGCATGTTTTGCCCATGTCATCTCAGTCACCATAAAAGTAAATGATATATAATGAAGCACATCATGGATGTTAAACTATTTAGACTAATTATAAGTCCGTTTGCGCAATAACGGCAGCTTTGCTCATGTCTTGCATGATCATTTGTGTGTCGGGGGCATGAATTGTAATGGCTCGCACACAGTGGGACATCTTCCGACTCTCGGATGTTCTTCACTAGTGAGACATCCGTCAATTCTAAACAAGTCATCGCCGCTTCACTACCATATCCATATTGTTTTGCTTTCACCTACAGTTTTAGCTCTTTCCATGTTGTCGGAGCGGACACCTCACGTTCTGTGGCCTCCTGCGCAGTCTTGCCTTGGTGTCCGCTGATGAAAGTTTTTTTGTTTTAGTGGGCTGCCCTCTTTAGTGGTGTACAAAGCTTGATTTCCTTCATGCTACTTTAAAGCATAAAGTTCGGAAAGCCATCAGAACCAAAAAACATCTATTTTATACTCTAGGCTAACCAAAGTATCCTTGCATTCATCAAATAGAATTTAGCTTTTGAAAATTAGATTTATCGATTCCGAAAACACTCGAGAACGAGACTCGGGCCTGCCGCCACTGCTCCCTAGCGGCGGTAGCCACAACTACATGCGCAGTGAAACTGAACGATGCCGATGTGTGTAATCTTTAGGTGGATGTTTTCTTACGCTCTGTGTTTTTGGTTCTGTATCGCCTGCTGTCGTTGAGTTTACTCATCTTTCGGTAAGTCATACTTTGCTTAGCACTATGGCAATGCCTTTGTACCTTTTTTATCGGCAATCAGCCTTCCTTTGGCTTTTATTCAGCCTATAAATACGTCGGATTATAGCTCATGGCTCGGCTTCGGCCATTTTTGTTTTCGATTGGAACTCCATGTTTCACTTTTAAATATATTTCATTAGTTTTTCAATTTTTCAGTCATTATTTTTCAAACGTTATTCGGATAATTTCTTAATTTATTGCAAGTTCTTTAACAGTTTGAAGTACATGTATGGTGCAACTGCCGATAGTCAAGTGTGTTCATCAATGTTATTGTATTGTGCCAGTGAAGTGTTTACAGTGATTTTGGTGCAGTGAACTTAGTGCAGTGCAGAGTTGTGTTTTCGTTTGCTTAGGGCTAGCTCAGGGTGGAGTTTATCTGCAATAGCTCACTTTCCCTATTGTTGGTGGTTCTTCGAAGTGTGGTTGCTTCGCCCTTACCCACACCGTCTCGGGAGGGAGGTTGAATGATGCCATCTAGCAACCCCTTCCTCCGAGCAGCCTTGCTTTGCCTTTAGGGAACTGAAAGGGTTTGTCGGTTCTGTAAATTGATCATCCCTACCATTTTTGCTTCCACAAGAGAGAAGATAGGAATCCAGCTACTTCTGAGAGCCCTGAATAACAAGGAATTATCACTTTGGTGTGTTTGTGACCAGTTTTAAGTGCCAGTATTTCCCTAGTGCATTGGTCTACCTCCTACCTGAGACAAAAATATTGGGATTCGCCGCTTTTTGCCTCCCGCAGCCTTAAAATTCGCTGAGTGCGAATTTTGGTGGATGTTGAGTTCTGTGGTATGCCCAGTTTAGTGGCCTGGCCTCCACAGTGGTGTATAACGCTTGAATTGCTTCAGGCCATTCCAAAGCAGTAAGTTTGGAAAGCTGTTGGAACCAAAAAAAAAATCCAGTCTTACTTAAACCTCACTGTTATAGAGTTTAGCTTTAAGAAAATTGGATTTTTCCCAGTCTTAACACTTTCAGAATGCGCCTCAGGCCAGCCACTATTCCTCCCTAGCGGCTGCAGCCGTAACTACGTTCGCAGGGCCGACCACACTGACGGTTGTGTTCTTACGCTCTGTGTTTTTCTTAGTTTGTGATGCTTGCTGTCATAGTGTTTACGCACTTTCAGTAAGTCAACCATTCTATTACCTTATGGCAATAATTCTGCGCCTTTATCTTGGTACTGTTTTCCTTGAGTTATTATTCAGCTCATTATTATGTCGGATTACAGCTAGCCAGGCTCCCGCCATCTGCTATTTTGGTTAGAACGACAGGTTTCATTTTCATGTTTTGATTTTTAACTTTTCTGTCTTTCTTCAGTAAACTGTAAATACTTTCTTTGTAATATTCACGGATGTTTAAATTTTGTGTCGAGTTGTATGTTCTGTTGTTTTAGATGTGTAAGGTGTTGCTTCTGGTCGTCCCATGTGTTTAGTGTTCATTAATTGTGCCAGTGAAGTGTTTAAATTGTACTTATAGTAAAGTGTTTTACATAGTCAAAATGCAGTGCGTTGGTGTGTTATCGTGTGATTGGGGCTTGCTCAGAGTGGGGTTCGGAGGAAGTTTAAGCTATGTATTCTTATGTACCACATTGTCTTATATTGTCTTATATATGCCTACAAATGATTTTTATATGTAATGTATTACACTGTCTCCCTCTTGTCTGAACGAGCGTCATGCACTGTGTTGGCAGGTGCGGTATGTTCTCGGGCAGTCAACACACACCCTTGTGTCTCACTGAATCCCACTTGTGTATCTTGTTTATTCGTAAGTAAACTTACATATCACGTCTTCACCAGCGTCTTTGTATCACCATTCCTTCATGGCGCAGTGAGTAGGATCAAGGAGTGGTGTAAAAAGACTGACACAGGGACGCAAGATATTGCTAGCCACCGCAGGACGCTATAACTGCCCCTGGCGACCTATAAAGCTTGTGGTATCCTCCTGCCCTGAGCGTCAGCGACCGTCTGCGGTCTGCCGTGACCTACCCATGTACTTCTTACTTCGTTTGTAAAGGCCTCAGGCTGACACTTTGCCCTGCTCACCTCAGGACCCCGGGCTGCTAACGCGTTTCCCCGACGCCAGTGAATCATTGTCCTCCCATTCAGCGTTGCCATGACCGGCAACCCACGCAAGTAAGGTGAAAGTGGTCGTCGGGTGAGTTCCTAGGAGACGGGGGAGGCAGGTGAGCCGGCACGTCAGCGATATAGGGATTGGCAGCCATGATGGAGGTCCAACGACATCTCGCCGCTCAACAGGCTGCCAAGGCTAGCGACGAGCGTTGAGAGCTGCAAGAACAGCTCCTGCAGCAGCAATAGCTCGCTTTTCAGCAGGCTGCTGACGAGCGCCGAGAGTTGCAAGAACAGCTCCTGCAGCAGTAACAGCCGTTTTAGGACATTATGCAACAGGTGCCGGCCCGTTCCACAGTTGCCGAGCAGAGTACAGACACCACCGTCCCAGCCTCACAAGCTCTCGTCTAACGTTTTTCTGCGCGAATTTAAGTTATGAAACAAGGCCTGGCCTGGACCCCAGTTCTCGGCCACTTCGATCCCGTTCTTCCTACAGTTCTCCAGGTGCACACCTCGCGTCTGAAAGGTGTGGGTTGCGACCTTCATCAGCGCCACAGTGACAAATTGCGGCTGGTGCAGGGTGGTTCTCGTATTCTTTGCGATGCGGAATCAAGATATGACATTGTGGAGTTTAGGACTCGTGGCAGCTGTGTGGGCCATGAATAAGCGCCTTCATCTGCTAGGTCTTCCACACTTCGATCTCCTCATCGATCACAAGCCAGTGATGCCCATCTTGAACGACTAGACCCTGGACGCTGTGGAGAACCCACTGCTCCAGCGTATGGAGAAGACAGTGTAGCTGAATAGGAGAAAACATGCAATTCCGGACGCGTTCTCCCGCACACTTGCGGATGACCCGAGCCCGGCAGACTTCGAGGCAGAGGCGGATGTCACCTACTTCTTACGTACTTGCATGATGGCCAAAGCAGTGGAAGTGTCATCCAGGAGATACATACAGCAGCTGCCCAGGATAACACCTACCGTCAGTTCCACGACGCCGTCCGCCATCGCAAGTTTCCCCACGGGCAGGGAAAAAGTCCTAGCAAGCACTACGGGAATAATGGAAAGTACGAGACAGCCTGGTTACTGAGGAGGAGCTCGTTCTCCACGGCACCGGGTCATCATCCCTGCCGCACTTAGCCGCAGCGTTCTGTCCCGCTTTCACGACTCCGACCGAGGCATTAAGGCTACAGAGCGCCGCGCCCGGCAGACGACGTGGTGTCCTGGCATCACGAGTGACTCCGTGAACACCGTGGGCGTACCTGTCCGTGTCCGTGATTCTGATTTAGGACATAAAGCTCGCGTCACACAAGCAAAATTCCTTGGATTTGTTGGGAAATAAAAGGCCAAATATACCCACTGTTCCCATCAATATCACAACTTTTTGTGGCAAAAGTAGACAATATGAAACACTGGAAGCTATGACGAGTACTGTATGGTAAGGCATGTGGAACACACAAGAAGCAATCATGATAAATAAAAAGGTCAGAATAAGTGTAAAAGATTCACAGTCACAAGCTGCAGGAAATGTTTCCTATCAATATTTGTCTTTGAAATGAAGAATCTTCATATCTCATATGTAGACATGTATTTCACTGCTGTTTGCCTTCCGGTCCGTCAACATCTTAGTTCCCGTCGACACCACGGCGCCACCGTCAGGCGTCGTCAGCCAAGCGTGGTGCAGTACAAGCAGTCTTTTGACAAACCTCTCAGAACCTCATGCTGGAAACATTCCCTTTCAGGAGCGAATCATGAATCTTTTATACCACTCCAGCGGAGTGGAACCCGCTGACCGCCCACCTTATCTTAAATCATCGATCGCGTTAAACGTCTTAAGAAAAACGTTTTATAAAGAAATATCTAAAGAGTGACATCAACGGTGTTTTATGTAATGATGAGCAGATGTTACGATTTTACAGTTTTCAACGTTTCTATTTTGTTTTCTAATGTTGATACCATACTTATCAAAGTATCCAGGAACTCTACTTGTACGCCAACAATTCCCCGCAATAGCTTAGTCTTCCAGATTCATCGTCATTACTTAAGTTTTATGTAAATAAATCGTTGGGTATGTGTCTATGTGCCTATCCCCTCTTTATATATCGTCTTTTATATGCTCAGAGATTTTATTTTCATAGGAACTTTAATGATGGAGAATCTCTCTTTCAATAGACCCTCTTGACATTTATCCTGTAGAGTTTAAGATGAATGTGACAACTCTAAAACGTAATTACTCGCCCTGAGCCTGTAATCACACTATACAGATCAGTAGTTTGTCGAGGAACTTTTATACAGCATAATTGACCAGCTCTAGGCGATTAAGGTAAAGCAACACGTTAATATGTAATTCCTTGAGCTCTTCCAAGAACTCACTTTCTAATACGCTCGTAATGATAACAGAATTTCATGTGTTGTATTGATTTGTACACGCTTTACATACAGGTGAATTGAATATTTCGTGATCGTCTGGACTTCTGGTGTCAATATATATTTTATCTGTGGCATTTGTTAGGAAATCAGACTTGTAAATCCCTAGCTATAAAATTTCTTTCTTTGATTAACCAGTTATCCAGGCACTTAGATATGGGGGCGTTAAAACTTTATTTTTCACAGTAAAGAAAGACGGAGCCTGAGTGGTGATTTTTAGTTCGGCTGCTGCAAATCCTGATCAGTCACTGCAGGCGTCGAATACGAATTTGCAAGTCAGGTACAGAATTTTGAGGTTCAGATTTACTGTGGGAAAATGGACAAAAAATAGTTTGAAAAAAATATGGCTAAAAGCAATTCCAGACAACCTCATCCCCGTCAAACATAAAGAATTTGTAGTAGGTTCTCGTAGGTAGGTATCATTATATATATACATATATATGTGTGTGTGTGTATAATACGTACCTTTGACGAGAATACACGTGCAAATCCTGCAGCATAGAACCGTGCCAGTGTATTATGTGAATTTGCACATTGCATCAGCTGACTCGTTGTACGCCATCATAATCTAAGCAAAGCTAAATTAGTTGAGATTACCTGAGTGTGTCTGGTCAGTATTGTTGTCATTTTCAATTTCATTAATGAAACTCGTCAGTGATGACAGTGATTAGTCTGGGCTCAGCTATAGGATTTCCCTTTGCTTTTTATAGGATAGTAAGGTACCAGTATAGGTAAGTGGAGAGAACAGAATGTGCATCCCTCCGCACTACTTCATATGTATCAGTCCGCAGTCCACGGTATCCACACGGTCAGGGACCGTCAGGCTGGTAGTCAGTCGGTACCTTCCGTTGTTTGAGGTATGAGCACGCACGCGCGCCGCACTGTTCCTCTGCAATCACTCCGTATATAGTAAACATTTATGAACTGTTTGTAAGTCCCAAGTGGCGCAGTGAATAAGGTATTATGTGGAAAAGACACGAAAACATTAGTGTAAACAAGTGTTGTGACTGTGCTGATAACTCTGTCCTGCCAGCCTGGTTCTACCCGGCTCACTGTGTTCTTTGCCTCATCCTGGGCCCTACGCAACGCTCTGCTGGCAACGATTCTGGGCATCCATGTCACAAGCCAGTAAGTGGGAAGTAGCGCCAGGTGTTGAAGCCGCCTCACACGCATGCTCAGTGCCCGTACCAACGCAGGACAAGGTGGTTGAGTTGTTAACGAGGTGGCAGCAGCTCGCAGCAGAGGAATGCGCCACAGCTAACCGCGCCGCCATGCAAGAGTTTATAAGACAAGTGCTGGAGCGAGATGAGTTACCTGGTATGTTTGTGTTTGGCCACGGTGAGGCCATCACCGCCGAGCGCGGCCTGGTTGACCAAGCAGCTCCTCTTCCTGAGATCCGACCTGCCGTCCGTGAACCACATGACCTTGTGTTACACAAGCACAAGCGTCTCGCTGCGTGATTTTAAAGCATGACGGAGCCTGGGCTGACTACGAGGAGCTACTGCAGCTGGGCAGCCTGCCAAGCGAGGGTACCTTAGGTCTGTCTTGCTTCAACACTAAAGATGCGCGCCACGCTACCTCAAATACGTTGACGGTGGACCAGATTCTCGCCCGTATCAAAGCACATCTCTAGCGGCAGGCAAGACCCTCAGTTCACGATCTCGGACTTCGTTTGGGTCCTCAAGCGGTAGGGTATCAATCATGACCCGTCGTCGCCACACTCTTCCCAAGTCAAACGGTCACGCCGAAGCCTACGTCAAACACGTACAATATCACGAAGACGACGACAACTTCGACAAACAAGCAAGCCTCACTGTTCCTCTGTGATCACTGTCCATGGTAAACGCTTGTGAACTTGTTATCGTAGTTTTCCTGTAAAAGTCAAAAGACACAGCATCTGTATATATTTCTACTCCTATGTCATTAATCTATGAGTTTGTTCTCTAATTATCACAAACAGCCTCGTTAGGACACAGTGGTTTGTTGTTTGAATTATACTGAAGCTCATAAGGCTGATGCGAACCAGCGTGTACCTTAGAAATATTGTCAGTGTCTATAATGATTAAGCGTACAGGAGGCAGCCCGGGTGCTACTCCCAGCCTCTCTCTGGTGGGAGGAACCCGTTTACACTGCCTCCCACATTTCCCTTTCCCTCCACGGCTCCCCTCCTCGGGGGGAATAACTTGTCTCATATTAAGTTGTCTGTGTTTGTTCTCAAGTATGCTGGGCCTCATCTCGCGTTTCTCCTCCACAGGAATCTGCGACATTAGACTTCAGGACACCCACCTCGTCGGCTGGCTGACTCCCCGCCACCCGTCCCGTCGGCCGGCTGACTGCCTGACACCATCCTGTTGACTGGCTGACTACCGGACACCCCACTGTTGGCTGGCTGACTTCCGAGAATCTTCACATCGACGCTAGCGTCTTCAAGTTGACTGTGCAAGTATATACAGGCTGACGGCGCTGGTACATCCAGGCTGACGGTGCTGTTACATCCAGGTTGACGGTGCTGTTACGTTCCTGCTGACGTAAGGATATATGGAGTAGGGGACAGCTGTTGGATAGTGTGAAAGCCTTCTATATTGGAGCAAATGCATGTGTAAGAGTGGATGGAGAGTTGAGTGAAAGTTTCGGTATACATATGGGTGTGAGGTGGGGTTATGTGATGTCTCCGTGGC